>CABFWO010002785.1:29523-102855 GCA_902155825.1 Timema genevievae | reverse complement strand
ATATATATATATATATATATATATATATATATATATATATATATATATATTTTAAATTATCTAACTAACAAATCTAAGGGAAGGGGTTGAGAGGGTAGCTTAGAGGAAATGCAGCCATGCTAACGTTGAAAGAAAAAAGGCAAAATCCGAGTGATACACCACCTGTGCAACGCCAACCTCGTTACATATTACCAAGATTCGAACCTCAACCTCAACTCACTCCATTAAAAGATTGAAGCCTAAAACCAAGTGATCACCTGTGAGGCCATTTACTTTTTTTGAATCAAAAGGTCACGGATGAACATCGTATTATATATATGCACACACAGGTCACTTTCTTCTAATTACAATGCTTCGTAGTTAGAACTTAGATTAAGTCAAGCAAGATTCTTAAACAATGGAGACTGAATAATCCATTGTCTTGTTGGTTGGTTGAAAGGATGGGAAGTACAGTGTTCAGCGTGAAAGGAAAGAGGAAGAGAGATTTACAAGAGAAAACCGAGCGTTTTTTAATTTATTTTAGTTGTCGTAATTAGAGACAATAATAATATAAATTATGCTTCAAATCTGGTTCCTTCTAAGAAAAAAATAACTAAGCATTAACGTGGGCTTTACTTATATTCTCTATGCCATTAGGAACTCTCAAAATAGTTACCGCACTTTCAAAAGTGCGCCACCTAACACACCCTATCCCTATCTTGAGTAGGTTCTATCCAGTCCACCTCATTACAACCTTTTTTTTGATGTGTTTAAAACATAATTATTTAAAGAAAGTCTAAAGTTTCACAAATATTTCTGAATACAGAAATAACATTCAAATGTTTTGTCTAATATTCGCAATCTAAATATTTTTTTAAAAGATTTATTAACAACATAATAACGTTTATGGGTTTATGATATTAGGGGTCACTTTGTTGGAGAATCACTTTGATATTTAATTAAAATCTTCTAAGCAAAAGAAGGGAAAGGGGGATAATATATTTTCAAACTTTGATCGCCACTTATTTTTTATTTAGCTATATCTTTGTAGCGTTCACCACCTCCATCTCTAACCGCTAGAGGCCACAATAGCCTGGAGGAGGGTGGGAGGAAATAATAAGGAATTTAATGTAACAAAAATAGGAACATTTGCAAGTTTAAGAAAAAATTGAATTATTTATTCAAGGTAAAAAACAGAGGTAAATAAATAATACATGGCCTCACAAGGCAAACTGGAAAGTGTTGAAAAACATATAAATACGGCAGAGACTGCGCTTGCGCAGTACATTTGAGGATATATTTCACAATCTCAAAGTAATAGTAGTCCTTGAAGAAGACTTTGTTTCAAACAAAAGAAGTATAACATACATTATTTATTTATTTATATGAATTAGTCTGGAGGGAACCCAATAATGATCAGAAATCGTTAATATAATAATAAAGAGCTCAAAGAGCTCCTCTACTTAGTTAAAAAAGTGGCTGAATCACCCTTGTGTCTTCAGACTAAACAAACAGATTAAATCACTAAACCTTTGAATCCTTACTATATCAATAAAGAGCATAAAGAGCTTGAAATATAAAGGTATACGGTATTTCCACTATTGGAATATCAGAGAGTTTAAATTCCCACTAAACAAATATGTTAAGCCATTAAGCCTTTGAAACCTTGCTATGACAGTAAAGAGCCTAAAGAGCTTGAAATATAAATGTTAACAAATCGCCTGAATCACCCTTGTGAATTCTGACTATATCATAAAATTTTAAGATTAGATTTAAATTCAAATATCAATTCTTATCAAAATAAATTACACAAAGGTTTGGCTTCCCGGCATAGCTCAAACTTCTGTGGGACTATTACTTCCACCAACTTAAAAATAATTGAGAAGATTTCGTCTTGTTAATATTTTAACATCATAATAGACCAAAAAAAAAAAGCAATATTATATTAGAATACTGGTAATTTTTCACTAAACGAATCGGTATTGTAAAGTTATAACTTATAAACCAACCAAAATAAATACTCTTATGATTTCTTCAAACAAAATATGCCTACAAAATTTTATCTATAAATTAAACATTATCCAATTTTAAAGTTAAACAATTATTGGTAACCACAAGTGCAATAAAATTTATATTTAAACTTAATAGTCCAAGCAAGATAAAGAATCAAAAAGTGGCTATCTACTAATAAGACTAAGTTTTACAAAGAGACTAGCGCCCAAGCGGCAAAAGGAAACTTTAAGTGTTCCATAAAACAATTTTATTTTCCAAAATAAATCTTCTAGTGAGAAATTACTGACGCCTACACAGAAAAATTTAATCACATAATTAATTAAGTGTTTAAACACCCAAACTCATTATAGGTCGAAAATATTTAAATATTTAGTAAAATATAAAGAATCTATATTTTGACATCCTGGAGTGATTATATCCAAGTACAGACCAGGACTTCTCGTGGAAGTGTCGGAATTTAATAGCCAACCATGATAGCTGAGCGCCAGCTTTATATAGGTCTAGTTGATAGATATAAGGGGAGGGGGGGATCTTCATATTAAAAGTATAATGCCACGTTGCGAACACGTGCTGGCAGCATGGTTCTCTTGTTAACAACCGTCATCATCTGACACGTCATCTAGACACGTAGACCGGAACTCTGGTGAGTTGGCAGTTAAGATCGCGTGAGGTTCGTCTGTCAACCGGCTAGGCCAATCAGCGTAGGTCTAGATCATCTCATTGAAATGATTCGTCAATGCAACTTTCATAGCTTTGTC
The DNA here is from genome assembly GCA_902155825.1 of Timema genevievae. Classification (NCBI taxonomy): domain Eukaryota; kingdom Metazoa; phylum Arthropoda; class Insecta; order Phasmatodea; family Timematidae; genus Timema; species Timema genevievae. Next base: position 100,105 of record CABFWO010002785.1, on the reverse strand, counting down.
AATATTCACTTCATTATATAGTTCGGTGTGAACTAGTCATGTGATAATTGTTGGCCGAGACTATAGGGCGAGTAAAGAACATATTTTAGACATAGGCCGTGTCTGAATAGTTTGTCCCCTACGCACTTGTGCACTTTATTGCGTGCTTTAGTATAACACGTTTCTGGCGCCCATAAGTACATAGGGTGCATGATAGTTTTCGGACAGCAAAGTACAGCTAGATCCATCTGGTGGCTAATTCCGAAACATGCGTTTCCATGGTAACGATATTGAATGTTGATAGTGTTTTGTCAATGGTGACATATTTTTTAAGGCGCAAATTCACATTTATCATTATTTTATCTCCCTTAATTCTACGAACCTTTAGGTTTGTTCTACTTTCCCTGTAAAGAATAAAATCAATTATATACCATTGATGGTATTTTATAATAATCATAATAAAAAAGAGCATTATAATTAAAAGTAGACAAAAGTAAAATGAGGTTAAGCTATAGTTTTTATTTATTTAACCCCTTTATGTGTTATTGTTATTAAACGTATTTGGAAAACGTGCGCCAAAAATGGTCAATCCTATCACAGTTTTATAAACTTTAAAATTTTTGGGAAGCTGACACACTAGGCCTAGCTTACATTAATATCAAGTTGTTTTAAAGCATGTAAAAGCATTGCAAAGTATGTAAAAAGTTTTAAAGCATGTAAAAGTATTGTAAAAGTAAAGTGGGAATTCAAAAATAAATTACTTAATTTACATGTTGATTTCCTGTTTTTAAACATTTCTCCGGAATGAGTGAATGCTTAATAAACAAAGAAATTAAAGCTACGCGCCAAAAGGAGAGCGTCAGAAATTTTTCCATGTGTAGAGAAATTGTTAAATATATACATATTATATATATTGCCCTAATTAATTTACTTATAAATGTAAAGTATTATTCTCAAACAAATTCTACTGAAGATCTTTTAACTCGTAAATAAATTTCCTTTTGAGAGAGATTTTCAAATTAGATAGAGAATATTTAACCGTTTAACTTCATGTATATAAACAAAGAAAAAACCATACTAGTTTTATTTAACATTATGTGAATGTTTTATTCCATTTTAACAAAATGTATAATTCTTTCATCCAATATAAAAAGCTAGTTTAACTAAAGTGCGCGATAAAGGGCAAGTCGTATGTGACCCTTAGTAAAGTGCGCCATAAGGGGTGAACTTGTACACTTTAAGAGAATTCAGACACCATCAAAAATCACTTCCGACGCCATTGCAACTTTAAAGTGCACATGGCTTCCAAGGGCCCTTAGACGGACTATTCAGTCACGGCCATAGTAATGTGTTGTAAATGTTTGATATTCCAGGATGTCTATATGTATTGCTTATTTGGGGTGGGTAGTAATAATGTAACATTATCTAGCAATGCTAATGTTACATCTTTTTTAAGATTCTTTTGTCCAGTATTTTGGCACCCTATTATTATTATTATTATTATTGATATTTTGCGTTCCGCAGGGGATGTAGTTTATTTAAATTATACATAATACAACTTAGGAGTAAAATTAATTATAGCCTAGAGCTCAAGAAATCCTTGCAAAGGCCCTACTTAAGTGTGTTCCTTTTTCTTAATTAAACTTGTAATATCAAGGTTTGCCAACAGTCGATTACGGGGGTGCCCTATGAGACAAGGTTAGACAACAGTCGGTTATGGGTGTGAGTTTTGAGACAAGGTTAGCCAACAGTGGGTTACGGTTGTGTGCTTTGAGACATGATTAGACAACAGTCAATTACGGGGGTGCGTTATGCGACAAGGTTAGACAACAGTCGGTTACGAGGGTGCGTCTTGTGACAAGGTTCAACAACACCATGTTACAGGGGTGCGTCTTGTGACAAGGTTCAACAACACCATGTTACAGGGGTGCATTTTGAGACAAGGTTCACCAACACTCGGTTACAGGGGTGAATTTTGAGACAAGGTTCACCAACAGTCGGTTACAGTTGTGGGTTTTGAAACAAGGTTCACCAACAATCGGTTATGGATGTGCATTTTGTGACAAGGTTCACCAACAATCGGTTATGAGGGAGCGTTTTGTGACAAGATTCACCAGCAATCGTTATGGGGTGCGTTTTGTGACAAGATTCACCAGCAATCGGTATGTGGTGCACTTTGTGACAAGATTTACCAAAATTCGGTTACAGATGTGCGTTTTGAGACAAGTTTCGCCAACAATCAGTTATGGATATGCGTTTTGTGACAAGGTTTGCCAACAGTCAGTTATGGGGGTCCGTTTTGAGACAGTCCGGTACTTGCAGCAGTGTCGCGAGAATATATTGAGTAGTAGTGGGTGAACGTTTTAACCATGATAGGTAGCTTCTTTTAGTAAGAATACACTAGTTGTTATAAATTAAAATCAAGAATATTAACCATTCTTCTGGTTAGTTTATTATTAACAATAATCAATAATTATTGTTTGCGGCAAGGATATATAAAACATAGTTTGTGATGATGTTAATGCAAACAGGTCTCCTAGGTGGAAATACTTAATATTATAAGATAGGGAAATATCCAAGAATGGCTAAAGCCTAGATCGTTGAGCACGCAGACTAAATGACAGGCCCATCAGGCTTGATTTGCCAGTGACAAAAAGTACAAGGTTAGAACCTTAGTAATCCATTATTAGAGTGTTTTTCCTTAAATTATTTCCCACTCTCCCTTCACACTCATGTGGATACATTTGCTCTAAATTATATCTTCCTCATATCTATCTCATTAGTTTAGCTGAAATTCATATAGCCCGCATGGGTATTAAGACTCCATTTAAAGCATAAACTTTTTTTTTAAAAAAAGCTTAAGAAACTTGGCTTACTACTCATCCAAAAATTAGTGTGAACCGGGGCCGTAAGTTAGCATTATTCTCATTTTTCTAAACGTACACCTAATGAAAAGAGACCATTGGGAAGTCCTAGACACAGATTGGAGGATAACATTAGAATGTACCTGAAAGAGATAGGGTGTAACGAGGTGGGCTCGATAGAACTAGAACAAGATAGGGATAGGCTAGGTGGCGTATTTTTTAAGTGCGGCAATGTATTTTCAAGTTACAAATGCCATAGAATAGTAGGTAGGTAGGTAAGTAAGTATGGCGGGGGAGATTAGGGGTGCCACGGTGAGTTATCATTGACTTCAGTGGATCCGCGACATCGAGAATGTTTGAAACCATTGATATAGCTTACTAGATTAAACGTGAAGTTTTTTTTAACACATCATTAATTTAGAACACGACTATAAGCATCTGTCTCTCTCTTTTTTTAGCACCGTGTCTTACTACTCATTCGGGTTATACGCCTATATACTAATTATTAATGAGTAGGGATTAGGAAGGTTTAATTGAGAGGAAGTGCACCCGAATTTCCATGGAAGAAGAGTGGAAAACCATCTAGAAAAACTATCCCCAGTTCACCCGACCGGAATCGAACTCCGATCTCCCCGTCTTCAGCCGTCTAGTCTGACATGAGAGTTACGTGTTAGACCACGTGGCCACCGAAGCAGGTTAAAGCTCTCTTAATGTAAACAGTAAACTTACTAATAATACTCAGCCACAGTGATAGTAAGATTAGTAACAATAAAAATTCTTGCTTTTGGGTCTAACCCATACAAATAATTATATTACATTATTTCATTCCAGATAATTACTAAACTAGGTCTATATAGACCACTAGTTTGGTTTCCTACAGATCGGTCAAGGGGACAGGCATTCGAACAGCTTTATACTTTCTTTCCATTCAGGATTAAGGACATTGCTTACCGGTTGCTTAGCTTCAAGACAAGATATGATTTCCCATCTCGTTATATTTACGTTTTATTCAACGCGTTTCAAGGATATAACATTGAAACAAAAACCATAAATACTTAAATAATTTTAAACCACGTTTTCACATTAAAGTAGTTTAATAAAATCGTCTACAAATAAGGATATTTGGTTTATTTACGAAAATTTAATGTAAAGCAATTATCCTTTTCCGTATCTCCCAGGATGTAGATTTAAGGTCGGATTATCTAATTGAATTTATATTTCATCCAAGATAGATCAAAAATCACTGGGCACGACGATTAAATGTCTATCTCTTTTATTTTTCCAACGACTGAAAGGTCAGGGTGGGAATTCTCCATTCCATACAATTGCGGGTACATTTCTAGCCTATTTATTATGTTGATGTGCGTATAACCCGAACGGTTCGTATGACGCGGTGCTAATAATACTAATATTATGTTGATAGATTTAACTCCACACCCTTTGTGTTTTATATTTTGTTGTTGATAATTTTGTTCACAAGGTGAAATAAAACCCATAATACACAGATTAAATATCTATTTTTTTCTCTATCCTTACTTAATTCTGCTATTTCATGCCTGTGTATTTTATACTCACTCTTTATAGCCTACTAAATGACTGTTTGTGGCAGTTAACCTTTGATGTATTTATTCAGGGTTCGTACGAGTTTAATCCGTTTACCGATACCACGTCCCAATTATACCAGTTGATTCAGACTGCTAATTGCTTCGCGTTCGTTAGGAAAGCTACAAATATCTCACGGCATTTCCCGTTTCGACACTTTCATTGGCAATTAATTTTTTTAGAACGAATTATAATAAATGAATAATAGGCTTAACATAAAATGTTTTCAAGTTTATTCATTTTTCCACGAACTAAAATCATGTTTAAAGAAACAACGAGAGGTATTGACTATTATTTTAAAAAAAATCCAAACAATTGAAAACATTTCATAAACATTTTATTTAGTAAAAAAAGTTTTAATTAATCTATAAGATTTTTTGTACGCCAGTTATTAGAACTATATTTTTATATACTGTATTTCCAAAAAACATAACAAAGAAGCGCTAGAGTGAAAATCTCACGTTATGTACTAAGTTTTCTTAGCATAATTTTTATTTTTTTACACGTCTTACTACCCTTCCAGATCATCCAAATTTAAATACAATAACACACTTGCCTATGTGCACATAGTCTAAATTGCAAACTAATAAAGTCCATATTTTCACTGATGGTAAGATCGGGGCTCGAATCCCTGTTGGGTGTATCAAGGATTTATTTTATAAAATTATTTTACAATTTTTATCCTCGCAAAATTAGGCGCACTTCCTGCAAACTCTACATTTCTATCTCCTACCCCATTAGTGTAATGTTGAGCACGAATATAGTCTCGTCAAATTTGGGAGACTTTTTTCAGAGCTATTTACACCTGGGATCGCATTTGCACAACCCAGAAGCGCGTGATCTTGGACTATGTGCACTATTATTATTTCACTCCACCATTAACTCTCGAACAATTATTATATATGCTAATGGGCCATAATAGCTCAGTGGGGGATAATTGGTACTTACAACTAAAGGTTCCTGTGTTCGATTCTTGTTTCCAATTTGTTATTTTTTTCAACTAAGCCTTATTTAAACTGGACATGGACAGCGCCTCGAGAACGAGGCCTTTTTAAATCGATCCATTCACTTCCTATAACAGATATTGTTTTCAAAACACGACTTCATCTATGAATCTTGCACCTGATTGGATTAAAATAAACAACGCAAATTGCTCTGTTTTGGATACTCAACCTGTTGTACATTTAACCTAGGGGGTACATCACGTTTTTATTATGGTTATGTAAAAATAGTTAGTAAATACTATTTTATTTGTTGGTCCAAACTCAAAACTCCAAACTTTGTGACACATTTGAAGAGGATTGTTGGTGCCTTAGCCAAATGTCATCCCTATTTTATGTGTTAAAACATTACTCCAAGTTTTTATTATATATAATGTGTAGTAAGACAAAATAAAAATGACATATATTATCTTTATTTATAAAATCATATTTTAAACACATTATTAAACTCTATTAAAAATACTAAATTTTCTGGAAACCAGATCAAAACTGTTTTAAAGATTAAGTTTTCATATTGACAAGAACTGTTAAAAATGACCCGCCTCGGTGGCGTAGTTGGCAAACGCGCTAGTTTCGTGTTGAGCTCGACCGCCGAGGACGGGGAGATCGAGGTTCAAATCTCGGTCGGGTGAGCTGGGGGTGGTTTTCCCTAAATGGTTTTCCACTCTCCCTCCACGCAAATAAGGGTTCACTTCCTCTAAATTCAACCCTCCCTATTCCTAATCCATTAGAGTAATTGATACTTAAGCGTATAACCCGAACGGGTAGTAAGACGTGTTGCTAAATATTATTATTATTATTATTATTATTATTATTGTTAAAAATGTATATTTTAAAGGTGAAGTCGCCAGCCCAGCGAATAAAACTGATGGGTTTAAATTAATAATGTATATTTCTCCGCCAGGAACGCTAGTGTTTTCTAACCCGGGTAAAGTTTCATCTAAATGTCAACTTAGTTTATTTTGGTTTAGTTCTTCCCCCTCACAACCAAAAAACGACCCTTAAGGTGTACAAGCTTGTTTGGAATTATCTTCAGCATTTTATTTTATTTGTCAAGAAGCTTTTTTATTTTCATTACTAAATCACTTTGGCTCTAAATTAAACATTCTTGGGAAGCTTCTCTAATATTCTCATAGCTATTTAAAAAAATACGACTGTGTCTATTTAAGCTTTAGTGGTTTATTAGTAAAACCTCCATAAACATCAATCAATACCTTTTATAGAAATAAGAATGTTAAGGATTGTTTCCATTAAAAACAACATGTTATATTAATTCAGAAAACATAAATATTTCTCCCCCCCTCCTCAAAAGTTAAAACACATCCAAGACTGACTAAGACTCTTAAGGCAAAAAATATTGAATAAAATTAAATATTGAAGCCTCCTTTCCCTCTTAGTCGCACAATGAACTAGTACAGTGGTTCCCAACCTTTTGTTTCCCATCTACCCTTTCTGGAGGTTGACTAACACCTATCGCCCCCTTTTCATTTTCATTGTATGCCTAATTTTTATTTGAAGTAAAGTGTAAATAATAAAGCAGTTTTATTATTTTAAACAATTTTATTACCGTATATAAAAACAACCAAAGCAGTTTTATCCGGTCACTCTTAAATAAAATAGAAAAAAAATATTAAAATGTACATTTTTTACAGATTTTTTTTAAGAATAAAGGAGTGAAATAATTAACTAAGATCATTGACGTACATTTAAAAAAACAGGAGTACATGTTTTCATTTTTAAATTGGAATCTGGAAAAAATTAAGTTGACAGTAACTTCTACTGTACAGTACTATTTTAATTTTTCCCCCTTTGAATACTCATCGCCCCCAAATCGCCCCCAAATCGCCCCCCACTTATTTATTGCCCCCCTGATAACCCAAATCGCCCACTTGGGGGCGATCGCCCCCAGGTTGGGAACCACTGAACTAGTACTTACAAGTGTGAGATAACTATGGAAAACAAAGTTTCCATTAACCGTGTAGACTTTTGTTAATTTGCTAGCGTGTGCTTAATGTGTGTGTGTGTATGTGTACACACATATTAGGAACAAGTAAACCAATATATATATATATATATGCTTATAAACACACACACACAGACACATATAAAGAACAAGCTAGCAAACTTACAAAAGTTCACGAGGTTAGTTAAAATTTTCTTTGATTTATTATTTATTATATATATTCATACACACATTTAACTATTTGGTATCTCACGCATTGGTGGTTGCATAGTCTAAAGCGTCACGTTCATGTTATACTGGATTGCGAGTGATGAGAACATCGGGGTTTGAATCTCGGTCAGGTGTATTAAGGTTGGGTTTTCCTGGTTGGTTTCCAAACCTCCCTACATACAAATGCGGATTTATTCCTTCTAAAATCCTATTTTCCACATTACTACTACATTAGCGTAAATTGATGTGTGATAATAACCCAAAAAAGTACTAAAACTCGGATAAAAAAAGTTGTTATCGAACCAACTTACCTCTGCTAATAAATCTGATTTCCTTGCACTATGCCACCACTTCTTTGGGATCTATATATCGGATGTGACACCCCTGTTAAATTTAAACCTCTCTTTGGAAGAACCACTTGTGACTGGGGCCAAACCTTCTCCCTTTGAAGATTGTATTGAACCTGAGGGTCTACTTTGGCTGGCCGACTAAAGTTTGAACAGAGTTAACTATGTTACTTCGTCCAAAAGCTGTAAGCTGTCTGCCCGGCTCTATTGATAGCAAAGGTTGACAATTTAGAGGATAAAATCCAAGCTACCCAAAAGAAGTAAAGGTTCCTACGGCATTCAATTTGAATACACAGAAAAGGAGGTTACTATTGTGTAGAAAAGAGCTTAAAATGAATCATTGTCAAGTTTTAAGGAAGGACGTATATATATATATATTATAGAAAGGAAACTTTATTCAGTTAAATACTTATTTTATACAAGCCTTAATATAAAAAATATAATTTTAAAAACATAAAACATGATTTGTCTTATCCCTGAAGTTATATTCTCCATATTCAGTAAAAAGCGTTTTTTACTAATAACATTATTATTATTATTATTATTATTATTATTATTATTATTATTATTATTATTATTAGTTGCTTCATTTTTGAACTATCTGTAACTCCTAATTTAGGAAAACAAGATGAAAAAGTTCATATTTCATTGAGCTTTACTAATATTTTCCTGGAGATAGAATGAAAAAGCTTTAGTGGAATAAGTTAAAAAAGTGAAACTACTTGGGATTAAACCCTACCTGAACTTTTAAGTCATACCGGATTGAAAACGACTATAATATTTACATCAGCCTTGTTTATCTGCTAACATTCTGCATACCTGAGCGATGAAACGCTTTGTAGATGTTCATAAATTCCGCATTATTTAAGAAGTGATACTACAAATATACATCATGGTGATATAAAATATGTTTATCAAATACAAAACTTTACATGTCAAGTTTTTTATCTCTAATCAATAATACTAATATATATTCAGTTCACTCTTGACGATATTTTACTTGAAATGTCGCAGTTCTGAGATTAAAGTAAATGGTTGTAAACATATTAAGCTTTCTTCAAAATTATAAAGTAATTTTTGCTAACAGGGTTGAAACAGATAATGTTAAGATAATCGAGGATGGTTATTTGGTTTTTGGTACTTTAGTATTAGAGCTCTCTTAAGACATACGAAATAACGCAGTGTGATTGTATTTCCCTTCAGGTAGGCACCACCTTAAATAAACCTACCTCTTATTTAAACGTGGCCTATCATACAAATAAACCCCATTATTTATACATAACTTTATTTATTATTTGTTCTATTGAATAATATTTTAGAAATGCATAATCAGCCACCAATAAAAAATTGCTTGAATTATAAAACTTATGAATTGGGATTCACTTAAGTACTCCTATCTTCGGTGAATAATATCAAATTTCAAACATGAATATTATGTTGTATTTAAATCAAGTGTATTAAGTCCAGTAGCCCAATATTTATACACATACGCCCCAAACTGTATATGCATATAGCCAAAACTATATTTATAAATATTCATTTAGCCAAAACTATATTTATAAATATTCATATAGCCAAAACTATATATTTATATATTCATATAGCCAAAACTATATATGTATATACACATATAAAGAGATTGATAAGATAATGAGGGGAATAAAAATAAGGAGAAGACATGTGTATGGGTGTGCGAGTATGTTTAATTTGTCTTACTTTTAATTTGAAAATAATGTATCTCCTTTACTCCCCCAGCATGGGCAAAATCTTAATGTTTTTAAAAATTGTAATATTTATTTAACGTTCCTTGATGTTTATTTTGCTTTAGACAATTTTATAGTAACAAATTAAGTACCCATTTTAATATTTATTCATATTTTTATAAAATTTAAATTAGAAAATGTTATTGGTTAGACAATTTATGTTACAGGGACACTAAAATATATTTTGTGGTATTTTTATTTTAAAAGAATCATTTGCGTGGCAATGATTGAATGATAATCAAACTCTAACCGGCCCCGTGGTGCAGTGGTCAGTGCACCTGGCTAAGGGTCAAGGGGTCCCGGGTTTGATTCCCGGCTGGTACATTGGGTATTTTTCCTTTAACGGGAATGTACCCAACGGTCACCAGAGTTTGGTAAATTAGGCTTAAGTTAGGTTAAGAGACACCACGGTTCCACAACTCCATAATAACCGTAATCACACCATCTCATTGAGGGTACGACGTGTAGACAACCTCCTGTGGTGTACCTTGGGCCAAGTTCTGTTCCACCAGAGCGGCTATTAGTCTGCTCATAAGGCGACCTAAACTGGATGTCATGTCTCTCCCAGGAACATGTGCCATACGATTAAAAAAATCAAAATAAAAAGTTATATAGTAAATATCTCATTTACTCACATTTATCAAAATTCTCTGAGAACCACAGAATGCTTTCACAACTCCCGAAAGGGTCTAAATAAAATTCCAAATTATAACATTAGGAAAATCTGATAAATCTAATTCTTTAAGTCCAAGGGATGACTAATTATGAAGCTTACTGGGTGCCATCTAACTTATATTAAAAATACTTTTGGTTGAAAAAACGGTATTTTTCACTTCTTAAAAGGTCAAGGTGACTGTTGCAAATATTATAAACCCATATACGATGTAACTTACAATGTTTAATTAATCACTGTGTTAATGCACAGGAAAATTATTGGTATTTAAAAGCAACTATAACTCAAACATGTTTGTCTATGAAATATAAAAATAAATGTGAGCTACCCCTCAACACGTCCTATCACTAACACATCTTACAAAGAAGTCAAATTAAATGTAACCTACTTACAAAATATAAAATTAGCCCAGATTTATTTATTATATGATACGTACCAAAACTGCTACACTTCGATGAGGATTACTGAAAATTAGCGTCATTAAACACGTTTACAGATTCATATTTCTTGTTACCATCCTTCCCAACCAACTTGATAATATCCTTTACACAAACTTAACAAGTGGAGTGTGTTAATGGGGGGTGGGGGTGCAGAGACCGTGAGAAAAGTCCAGTGTTTTTTATTTTTTTAAATATAAAAACTTTTTTTATCAAAATAAATAAAATATTACTTTATTCCAAACATATAGATTAATTTTTATTCCCATGGTGATATCGACCCTTAGTTAATATGTGTACAGCACAGCAGCATTAAATGACAAACTTTTTAAATGAAGAGAATAAGTTGTCATTAAATTCCAGGACACCCTTGACAGGTATTAAAAAAAATTGTTGATATTACCATGTGAATAAAATTAAATTCACTATATTTGTACCTAAGCAATATTTTATTTATTTTAACCAAAAAAATTGTTTCTATAAAAACTGCAGATACACTTACCTTTTCTCGTGTCCCTTAGATCTTCACCTTGATGGAAAGGGTACCAAGAAAATACGAGAAAGAACTGTACCCTTGAGACACTGTCACACGATGCGTCTACCGGTCTAGAAAAACATATAAGCCTAGTTATACAAATCAATATTCAGACAACTATGGCTTTCTTATCTAACTAAATTGAGAGCGTAGTTTGAAATAAAATAATAATTAATAGGATAACTTATTTGAAATAAAACAATTAAAAAGAAAACTTATTTGTAATAAAATAAAAAATAAATAGTATGGTGCACCGTACGGACTTTCTCTCTCTTAATCTTAAAATAGAGACATTTACTAAAAACTCGTAAGATTTGTGAAACGAAATAATTCACATTGTCGCAGAAACACTCCACCAAAGAGGATAAATAAAATAATGTGGAAATTTACAGAACCCTTTACTAAAGAGGAGAATCTCTATCCAACAAAAGCAAAACAATTAAGTTCATGTTCCAAAGCGCTCCATAAAAAAAGTATATGTTTGCTCATACCTCAGAAACTATTGGTTTTACAATTATAAACTATTTCATGTCTCAAATACTTGTGAAAATATTATGAAAATTCAAAATTTCCACCCGTGTATAGTACCCTCAAATTCATTTTCATGGGAAAATTAATATTTCCATTTGGTTTGTAGTGTTAAACAGTGTCTAAATACAACATATAATCAAAATCGTTAGAGTGGATTTTGAAAATATCTATTTTTTCTCTTTTTCACTTCAGTAAACTACCCTTCATTTTAGTCTTAGATATCTAATTCAAAAACTCCTCGGGGGAGCATTATGAAACCCCTACTACTAAGTCTTAGAACTATCGAAAAATGGTTTCGACTCCAGGCCGAGATAGAGACAAACAACAGGCATCGTGGACACCACTTTTCGGTTTCAGGGGGACATGAAACACCGACACTTATGACTTATCACAATCTCGAGTTTAATATTTTTGACAATTACAATACTTCTTGCTCCGAGGGCTTGAGACATAGTAAAAATACCATCTAATTCCACCAAAGAGCATAAATCAAATAACATACACTGTTAGAAAACCACTAAGAAAAGAGGAACATTATATATGTCCACCAAAGGGCATAGCAAGCAATTTAATTTTCAAAGATTTGAATAAAGAAATATATATATACTAGCCAATAGCCCATGCTTCGCGCGGGTTTCGTATTTTTGGTAGCTTATTGAGTTAGTGATTTAAAAAAAATATATTTAATAGTGTGATACTGCTAGACATTATGTGATAGCTGTAATGGTTCTTAGCGTTACCCGAGAGACACCACGACCATACATCGTCTCCCTGTCATACCAGGGGTCTCGTCCTTCCACTTCTTCGCTTTACGCCACTGACAAATGGTATCCAATGCACCTAGCTCAACGGTCTTATCTGACCCGTAGCTGATGTCAGGGTTGTAACTGAGAGAGCAGTTTATTTTATTAGACCATGGAACATTCTTGCTTTGCTGTCTTTTTTTATGAGAAGGATCATTTCTCGCCACTGCAGCTCGATTAACCTCCAGAAGCTACAGTGAATATGCAGCAACAACAGCAAGATTAACTTCTGGACATTTTTTAGCGTATTTATCAGCAGCTTCAGACATTTTTTTTTGTCTCTTATTGTATTCGTAGCCCTGGAACGGTGCTTTTTTCCACCTTGTTTCTTTGGAATATTATCGGGGCATCGCAATGAAGGAGTATCGGGTTGATGTGAAATATACTGGGAGAAATATGGCAGCTCTTCAACTGCCTGGTACACATCAAAGTGACCCCCGGACAGATCACCAGTAAACCTGAGCCTCCTTATACCTTCACCAGGCTGCCCAAAACCTACTAATAATTGCCAATTCCGGTACACCTCAGACCTCCAGGGGTACAACTGCCCTGCCACCTCCAGCTCACAGGTGATACCATAGGTGCTAAGCTTCGACATTTCAACACAGTACGTCTCCTTGTTGAAAAAGTAGTTCCCCTCATTGTCCATGGTAAACACCTGAAATCTGTCCCGATTCTCAGATATATAGTCTACTATCTGGTATCGCAGTTCATGGCCTAGACTGTTAGTGCCAAACACGGCGTATGATAACGCGTAAAAAAGATATCCTCCATCACCGTTCAAACCCACAACACGTTGAGGCACCTTTATACCATCTACAAAGATATTTTCGATCTCCATTACACAAAATTATAACAAACTGTTAAATAACCTTAAATCCAAATCCGAAATCGTTATCGTGCCACAAAAACTTTCTTGCTGACCATGCACGAAACCTCGATGTACAAACCAAAGAGAAATTCAATATAAAAATAATTTTACATTGCACCACAAAAATGAATGTACAAACTTTATATTAATTAAATTAAACAACAAACATCATTGAAGATACTTCAAGTAAAAAAGCGCATCATACTCTACCAAAGAACATTCATGTAATTAATAATGTACATATTGAGAAAAAAGAAACAATATGGCTCACCAAAGAGCATGGCAATCAACTCCATTTCTACAATCTCCATTTAAAAATAAATATTTGCTTATAGCTAGTAAAATGATTTTATAAAAACATATTTCAAATAATTGTTCCTTATCTTTAATAGTCCTACAACTTTATTAAAATAAGTTATTTCTCTTGAAGAGTAGCGCAAATATATGTTCAACATTGGAGATATTCGTTTATGTAAAGTGTCCTCTTAAGTAAATTACCCGAACAAAAGAGATGTGTCATAATTTATTGATTTTTTTCTACTTATATGCCCCTCCTCCCCACAATATTTCCTGGAGTCCCAGTATGAAATTTATAATGTTCAGACATAAATATGTTTAGTGCCTGATTGCTGAATTGCAGTTATAGACCACACAGAGAATTAATAGAGATGTCCGTTTATATAAAGTGTTTGCATTAGTTTGGTAAATGTTGAAAACCCCCAACTCCCTTTTTCGACACATTATTTCTAGCTATCAGTTTTCTATCGCATTGGAAATTAGTTGTGAATATTCTTGCTAAATTTCACATCTCTACGTTTACAGATTAAAGAGATATGACTCAACTCGAAAATCTCACCCCCTCCACGTTTACTCGTTCAGGTAGTTTTTTTTAGAAAGATCGTCAAACACTCATTTATTTATTTTTTAGAAGAGTATTTTCCCCCATTCTCAAGTTTCTATACTAAATTGATTCAGAGATATGCGTGCTTATCAATAAAGTTTTTACCCCTTTGGACGCTAATATCGAGAATTCGTCGAATACTTGTTTCTTAGATTTTGATAAAGAACACTTAGACTAAATTTCATGTTTCTAGCTTAAGCGGTTTCGGAAAAAAAATATCTTTTCAACCCCCCTTTACAACCCTTTAGGTGTTGAATTTTGCAAAATACCTTTCTATCAGATGCCTACAGACTTAAAGGGACCTCCCTGCAAAACTTTAAGATTCTAGGTCCAGGGGTTCATGAGATACGGTGATAAGTGAGTCAGTCAGGGCTTTCGTCTTTATATATATATATATATAGGCCTATAGGTAAAATAAATATTGATTTTATAAAAATATATTTCAAACAAAAGAGTTTAATATTTAATGGTACTAGGCATCTTTACAATGATAAGTTGTTTTGTATCAAACATAGTTGCGGGAATATGATCAAAATTGGAAATTTCTGCATTTGCATATTACCCTCAAAGTCATTTTCATGGAAAAAAAGAATCACCATTTTGTTTTTAATCTTAAAAAGTGTCTAGATACAAAATTGATTCAAAATCGTTTTAGCAGATTATGAAAATATTGATTTTTTCCACTCAGTTAACTACCGTAAATTTTGGAACTAGCTATCAAATTCCAAAAACTCTTCATGGGAAATCTTGTGAAAACCTAAAATACAAAGTTTTAGCCCGATCGGTAGAATGGGTTCGACTCTAGTCCAAGATACAAAGACAGACGTACATACAGAAATATGGCAACGCTAAAATTCTCTTTTGGTTTCAGGGAGTCATGAAACGTCGACATTTATCAAAATCTCGAGTTCGTTATTTTTGACGATCACATTAAGACTTATTCTTTCGAGGGGTATAGAGAAAGTATAAAAAAGAATCAATTTGAAATAAAAATAAATGAAATGATAAATAAGAAAACCTATGATAATACACAAATTATATAGGATTACATTTAAAAGGGACAGATAAAATTATTACACCCCCTTCAAGATTAAAATATTATTTTTAATCTTTTAATTCATTAAATTTAATCAATTTAATATAACTAATTTAATAAAATAGATTTACTTCATTTTATATTTAATTTACTTCCCTCCTTACTATATAATGTGCAAACACCTTTATAAAACACTTTTTTACCCGCTTAGATGGCTACGTGTTCTAACGCGCTACTCTCGCAGTAGAATATACTGCCGATGATGGGGATATTGAGGTTGGAATCCCGGTTAGGTATACTCAGGGTGGTTTTTCTATAAAGGGATTTCCACTCCCCCTTCCACGCAAATGCGGGTACACTTTATCTAAATATAGCCCTGCTAATCTCTAAAACCATTCGCGTAATTAGTATATAAGCGTATAACCTGAACGGGTAGTAAGACATGGTGCTTAAAAAAATGTGAGCAGTCTTTTCACAGGACCTTATTATATCCAAACAAGCTTATAAATATATTAACTACCAACATTTCAATGATGGAACTTTTTGTTTTTCACTGTTTTTCACTCAAGAAATTTCTTTGTACCTACTTCACAATATGTAAATATTATCTCCATTTCATAAACACTTCATTTGACAAAATTAAAAGTATCCACATTTTCCCTTGTCTCTCTAAATACTTGCATTGGACTGTTTGTAAAAAGTTTTCCTTCTACCCACTATGACCTCCCACGTAAATTATAGGTATGAAAGCATTGTGAGACAATTCGCGCTTGGATAATGAGGCATAGAGAGGTGAGATGAGAAGGGGAAGGAAGTAAAAAGGCTTATCTCCTTTCTTTGCACCAACCCTTTGGCCACATTAAGCTGGGAAATATATTCTACAGCATACAACTTTAATTAATTAAATTTCTCTTATTTTTATATTGCAACAATACTGTCAAATGAGGGTCTTAATTTTTAATTTATAAAATAAGTCTTATTTAATTTTTTTGGTATGAACCAAGAAAAAGTAAGAATATTTCACCTCAAGCAATATTAAATACTTGCACAAATAGACATATATTAAACTACAAAACACGGTTAATTAAACTACTCTTTTAAAAATAATAAAAAAGCATTATGAAAACCACAATCCTTCACTGCAAGATATTATAAATACTAAACAGTTATATTTTTATTTTTATTTTACCAATAAATATAAGTTAGTTGAAAAGACTTTCTTGTGTTAATATTATTATTATTATTATTATTATTATTATTATTATTATTATTATTATTATTATTATTATTATTAGCACCGCGTCTTACTACCCGTTCGGGCTATACGCACTTACGCTAATGTGTAATGGTAGGGTGATTGTGAGATGAAATGGAGGACCTACAGCTTAACGTGGAATCCGAACCACGGTGGAGGCCTGGCATTCCTCACATTCACAAGTTGTGATCAATACACGTCTTGTCAGAGGTGAAGGAAGGGTTTGGCAATCAGATAGATCTGTGCTCTTGTGTTATTGTTTCCCAAGAAGAGGTTAACACTTATTAAACTTCCATAGTAACCTCATGCTAAAATTTAAGGGTGCTGCCTTCTGGAACAGTCTTTTTCCTCGTCTTACTATCCGTTCGGATTATACACATACAGACTAATTACGCTAACGGGTTGGGGATGAGGATGGTTTAATTTTGAGGTAGTGTACCCCCATTTGCGTGAATGGAGAGAGGAAAACTATTGAGGACAAATTACCCTTTATATATATATTCAACTGGGACTCGAATCTTCATCTCCCCGCCATCGTCAATTTGGTCAATAAATGGTCTTCACGCAATTTCCAGCACACTTCCTCTGAAAGTTACTTTCCTCTTCCTTATCCCATTAGTGTAAATATACCTCCTGGTAGTCTGGATGGGTAGTAAGAAGCTGCAGTAGTTAAACCAGAAACTTGATCGATGGTGGGGTGGAAAAATAAAACGATTGAAGCTATTATCTATCTATAAAATTCCGTAAGGATTTCAATATTCATTTAAAAATTGTGGGACCTGGGTCACAATCAAGATACATACCAGAATCACAGCCTACAGGTTAAAATGGTTGAGCTCCTTGGGAGAACTTGAGGCCTTCAACACGGGGATCGAAGTGCCATCAATGATCCATTTATGACGAACATGTTAAAAGTGAATCGTTTAACAACTGCACATTTGGAAGTATTTTAATCACTGAGTATTGACACTAGCGAACCGGAGTATTGATGGACTAAAACTGGCTCAATGAGCGCAGAAAAACTTCCATAAGTCTGAGTATACTTTGTCTATGGACTTTGGCAATTCTTATGTTGGTGTGAAATGGCTCATTTTACAGTTCTAAAGCTCATGGACAGGGTAAAATAAAAGTTTTCCTCTAGCTTGCACTGCAATCTGACCAATAAGCTCATCAATGTTCACCCATGTAGAAAATGTGATTAGAGAAACGTTTCTTAATAAAACCTCTTTCCTTAAGGTGGGAGTGTAGGGGACGTGAGAAAAGAAAAATGTTTTTGCAGTTTTTATATCAAAACTTTTTTTGGTCAAAAGAATACAAATAGTTCTCCAGTAGAAGAAAAGAGTATAATTTTCTTCACATTGTGACCCCAATAGTTCCTGAATACATGCGAAGGTGTCCTAGAATTTAATGACAACCTTTTCTCTTTATTTAAAACGTTTCTAATTAATGCTACTATGCTAATGACAGATATTCAACAACACTGTCGACATCACCATGTGAGAAAAATTATACTCTATATTCCTACAGGAGCAATATTTTATTTATTTTGGCTAAAAAGTACTTTGCTAAAAAAAAGAACCCTGCCAAAACACTGACCTTTTATCACGTCACCTACTCTCCTACCCCAAAGAGCATTATTTATATTAGAGCCTTTGCCTCAACAAGCCACTGGTTTGACTTCGCTAATTTATAAAATATATTTCTCTATTGAAACATTTCATGGCGTTTTATGTTTGTTTAATTGTTAAGACCTAAATCTAAATATAATCTCATAAGCCTGGCCTGAAAAATATGTAATCTTTTTTATTCGGATGGAAGCCAACTCTGACCGATAAACTGAAGGGAGGTATGAATTGTGACCTGCAGTCCAAGGGACCTTGTACCATGTGCAACCTAAGATAATGCTTTCAATTACCACCTTCACAAGTTTCTGGCAGATGAAGCTCAACATTGGTTGTGTTGCAGAAATAACTGTAAGACTTTAATCAAGTTTCGTTGTAGAAACGAAATAATTGAACACGTAAATGTGCATAGCCATAACCCTAACCTAGCCTAGCGTGGGTCTCAATTGGCCTCAGTTCTGCAGATGACCTGGTTGCAATTGGGCAGAGCTATGCAGATGACCTGGTTGCAATTGGGCACAACTATGCAGATGACCTGGTTGCAATTGGGCACAACTATGCAGATGACCTGGTTGCAATTGGGCACAGCTATGCAGATGCTCATGTCACAGATGGTCCAAACGGTTCGGAACTGTTGCATACCGTTTTATTCGGCACGTCTTCAATGCTGCTATATTAAATTGTACGCTCGATTTTTTTAAAGCTTTTATTAAATTATTTGCCGTCTTAAAGTTAATTAGGGAATGCCATGTTGTCCCCCCTTCCCCCCTCTCCTGGGTTCACCTCTTGAGATGTGGAAGCTGTCGAAGAATATTCACTTGTTTAACTACAATCAAATTTTCATAGGAGGGGCCTTCCCTATCATACGGCTGGGTGACTAACAGCGTTATAAATAAACCATTTATCCACTTACTACACCTTGATCTTAGCTATGCTATGTAACTTGTATGGGGTAGGTAATCGTTAGGTTTGGCAATGAGATAGATATGGTATATTTCTACCACTATAGATCTACTTAAACGTATTTATACATCAGGTTATGTGATCTTCAGGTGCCATTTTAGATTTTTCTCACAGCAGTAGTTCTGTGAATAGTAAAACCACGCTCCCTCCATTGTAAATAGTCTTAAGATTTATTGTTCTTTGGCTTTCAAATTTAATGTTGAAGTATTTCCTATATCTCCTTGGATTTGTTTATGAAATTCTTTCTTTTTAAAAATACGCCCTAAATAATCAATCGATAGCTTTGAGTTTTTAATTCTAAACACTTGGGATGAGCTACTAAACCAAACACATTTTGAGTTGCCGCCATATTTATAAGGTTAACCAGATTGAAAAAAACTGTTCCCTTCGTTTAGCCTGTAAGGTAGCAAACTTACCTTGCATTATTCCACTATGGTACCTTTTATAAAATAGTATAATAGTGTAGTCCGTACAGGTGAGACTTCTACCTTTAAGGTTAAATGGAGTGTACATGCTTCGTCCAGGCAAGAATTTAAGAATGTCTTTGCCAAATTTCGCTAAAAAATTGTCACACATATTTTACCTTTATCAAGGAATAAAAAGACAGAGATAATTTGAACGGCCGCCATCTTAAAATGAATTATCAGATCTAAAAGCAACGAACAATAAAAAAAAAAATGCTTCAATTTTGCTTCATTTGTCACCTTAAAATTTACCAAACAAAAAGAATAACAAATGTTCAAACTACTCTCCTGAAAAACATGCGTTTTTGAGTTGTGATATTCCCTGCCATTTTTTGTTAAAATTGGTTGGCGAATTTGACAGTTACGGACCAAACATCCGAACGGACAGAAAAATGTCAAAGTAACAAGTTAAAATAGGACCACGGCAGGCTTGGTCAAAAGTAACTACATTAAGATAGTAAAATATTATCTATCTTAGCTATTTTTTTCTCTCCTAGGCTTTTTCTAAGAACATTGAACTGTAGTTTTAGGTTTTAACTTTAGCCGGCTGGCTAAAAACGTCACAAATTCAGCTCAGACAGCTAAATATTTAAGATAGTAAAAACCTAGTTGTTACTTTCTCGACTTTCTCGTGCATTCCCTGGTGAAAGGAGTAGTGGAGTAGGGGTTGAAAGACAGCGAACAAACACTTCCAACGAAACAGACGTCTCTCGGAGCCAGACAGCTGCTAGAGTGCGTACTTCAACCGACTTGAGTTTCACGACACGCTGCGCCGCCCCGAAAGAAACTGGTGAAAAACCCAACATTAATGAGGTTTTTTAGTTCATAGTGAGAACATTTTTAAACCTTTTTTCAAATTCTTGTCCTTGTGTGAATATGTATATTCATTGCATATCTTTTTTAAGTTCCATATTACTAAGACATGAAATGAGTCACCACGTTTGTTTGACTGGATTTAAGTGCAACTAACACACGGGATTATGTTGAGGCCGGGCCGGATTAACCACCAAGCAAACTGGAGAAAAGAGGTACCACAAAAATACACTTAGAAAAAAAAAATTAAGATGATGTAAATTTTCAATTTAAAAAAAATAATAATAAAGAAAATCAATAACTACGCTTCATCGACGCTACTATTTCACAAATGCTTGACCTTGACAAAACATTAGCTGATACATAAGCGCATGCGCATACTTTGAATTCTACATTCGACCCGTTGGCACAAACAACGTTATAACTGACATCCATAGGAAAAGTGAGCTCTATTCGCTCCTACACGTTTGTTGTCTGTGACCCGTTAGCGATACCGGCATCTTTTTCACTTTCTCAGGTTCATTTCAATTTTGAATATTGAATGTGTTATGACTTATGTGTCTATTGAGTGTCCTGTGTTTTCTGAATTATGCGTTTAAGTAACTAGAATTTTTTACTAGTATTTTATTTATGTACAATTTTTTTTTTAAATTGATAGACATGAAATTTTAAAAGTAATTACAGTGAGTACTGTCTATTATAAGCACCCTATACTATGAAAATGCCCTATTATGAACACAGATGTAATTTAATAGGTATATTCCATTTAAACACTCATAATAACAACTACTGTTAATAATACTGTGGTGTGTATTTTGAACAATGAACACGGATTTAAATAATGCTTATGCTATCATATCAATGTAGATTTTTTATAGGCCCTAAAGAAAGCCCTTATATTATGAACAGCTAAAAAACATCCAAATATATATTTTTTCAAATAAATAAAGTGGGCGTTTGCAAATGTAGACATTATATTCTATATTAAAAGTTTTCTTGAGAAAAATAAATTTTTATTTTAAGGCTAATATTTGTTGAGATTTTGAATATTGAGTAAGGTAAAATAGGGGGCACCAAAATCGTTTGAATGCTTAGGGCTTCTAAAGGCCTTAATCCTGCCCTGGGACGAGGGAAAATGACAACTCTTCCGCCAAGATAGACCACGTTGCTAACAACGTACATGTATAGTCAAATCACCATATAAAAAACTTGAAGGGTCTGGTAAAATTCCAACGTGTCTTTTTACATATTATTTTCACTAGTGCTACCAAAAAATATATTAGTTTTATTATTAACACCGCGTCTTACTATCCGTTCGGGTTGTACGCACTTACGCTAATATGTAATGGTAGGGTGATTGTGAGATGAAATGGAGGACCTACAGTTTAACGTGAAATCCGAACCACGATGGAGGCCTGGCATTCCACACATTCACAAGTTGTGATTAATACACGTCTTGTCAGAGGTGAAGGTAGGGTTTGGCAATCAGATAAATCTGTGCCGGGACCGAGGATTGAGCCTCAGACCCCCAGCACAGAAGTCCGACACCTTACCCCTAGACCGCCAGGTCACCTAAAAATATATAAGTGTGTAAAATATAAACAGAACGTTTGAGCTAGAAAATACCGAGAGTTGAATTTTCTCAGGAAATATTTTTATTTTGGCAATATTTCTTTATTTTAAATACTCGAATGACATGTTCCAAAGTCATTTTATTGACAGTATTATTTTAAATGCCAAAGTTTCAAATTTTTTTTCTTACTGAAATTAAATGCGGATTGAGAAATAGTGCTAACAAGCCAAATTGACAAGAGTGGGCTAATTTATATTTATCTTAGGTCTGTAAAAATAACTTGGATTTAAGGAAAATCTCGCTAGTCACGTTTTATAAAAACAAACTGTTTGATGCACCGCATATAATTTTTCACGCCTTTATCTAATAAAAATTGAGAAATTTGCTTAAAAAATATGTTAAATGATATAATATACATTGATTTAGAGACATAATAGAACAAAGAATATTGTACTTCACCAAAGAGCACAAATTCAATAATATATATTGTAACAGAAACACATTGATTCTTTTAAAAAATAACCAGAGAGCATAACAATATAATCCTAATTTCCCAGACATCTATTTGTTTACAGCTCGTAAACTATTGGTTTTATAAAAATATGTTTCAAATAATAGATTTTCTTTTTAATTGATCTACATCACCCGTTTCAGAGGTTGTATGGTCTAACGTGCTACTCATGCAGTATACTATAATACTTATGAGGGTGATATCGAGGTTTTAATCTCGGTCAGGTGTACTGAGGGTGGTTTTTCCAAAATAGTTGTACACTTTCCATTCCCGGAAATGTGGGTACACTTGCTATAAATATAACCATCATTACTAAAACCATTAGTATAATTAGTACTTAAGCGTATAACTCGAAAGGGTAGTAAGATGCGGTGTTAAGTATTATTATTATTATTACTATTCGAAAATATAAGGAAAAAAAAATGTTGATACAACATGACGTTACATCATTAACTAGACGTAGGACATAGGTTTTAAAAATGCCTATGATTCAGTTAAAATAAGCCTATAATTCAGTTAAAATAAACCAAATATATGAAATTTTATTTAAGTTTGGGATAACCAAATAAACGTAAATAATATCAAAAATACATAAAAAATAAAAAAAACATTATAAAAGGTATGTTTTTTGACAAATACGCGTGTCAGGGTACGGGTTGGATTTCACTTAGCAGCAGATACTTTCAATATACACACATGATTGTTTCAAGACTCACTTTGGTGGCTGCATTGTCTAAGATGTCTTTGATAGACTAGACTGACATTGACGGGAAGATTTGGGTTCAAAACCCAGTCAGGTGTTGTAAGGCTGGTTTTTACTCAGTTATTTTCCACTCTCCCTCCACGTGTATGTGGTTACACTTACTATAAAATCAACCTTTTTAACCCCTGGCACATTAGCGTGATTAGTACATAGGTGTGTAATCTTAACGGGTAATAAGATGCGATGCTTAAAAAAAATTGAAACAAAAAGATGCGCTTTCCTCATTACATTTTAATCTTACCTTAATAGTGTGCTAATAGGGTAATGCAAGAGAGCAGGAAAGGGTTGACTTTAAATGGTACAATGTAGCACTTTAGGATACGCAAAGGATTAAGTTTTTTTAGGCAATATTAAGAAAATAGGTTTAGAAGTGAACCCTTAAAAGACTAATTATATGATCACACAGAGAGCACAGATTGAGCGATAATTTAGAGATTACTGCGAACAATATATCATTTGACATGGTTAATGAATTTAAAAATTCTTGGAACAATTTTAAATAACAAAAACGATATGAGGGTGGAAATTAGGAAGGAGTACAGTCGGGAAATGGTTGTTACTACTCGGAAAGTGAGTTGTTTTCTCGCCTCCTTTTAATGAATGTAAAACTAAGATTATACAAAACAATTGTTTTATTACAGTTCTCTATGATTGTGATAATTAGTGACACATACCTTACATTAGGGAATAAAAAGGCTTTCGAAAATAAGGTGCTTAAGTAGATATTTGTCCCCAAGAGGGATGAATTTACTGGGGAGTGGAGGATGTTGCATAGTGGTAAGTTAAATACCCTGTACACATAACAATATACATTAGTATAATCGAATCTCGCAGATTATCGGGGGCAGGACATGCAGCATGAATGTAAGAATCTAGAACCGTGTTTAAGGTATTGACTGGTATACCCAATGGGACCAAGACCTAGACGCAGATGGGAAGATAACATAATAATGGACCTGAAAAAAATAAGGTGTAATAAGATGGACTGGATGGAACTATTTAAAGATATGGATATGGTGTAGTGAGGTGGACTGGATAGAACTAGCTCAAGATAGGGATAGGTGGCGTACTTTTGTGAGTTTATGAACTTTAGATTTCCTAATGCCATAGATTTAGTAAGTGACTAGGTAAGTAATGTTATACAATGCTTGGGTACGAATTTTAATCAAAATTGTCTCAGCCAATTTCGAGAAAATGGTCTTTTCTCTTTTATCCCATAAGTAAACTATCCTTAATTTTAATGCTAAATATCTAATTCCAAAAAAACCTGGGAAACTTAATGAAAGCCCCCCTAAATACCAAGTTTTAGACCGATCAGTAAAATGGTTTAGTCACTAGGCTGAGATACAAACATATAAACAGAGAAGTTGCAATGTGAAAACCTCTTTTTCGGGTTCAAGGAGTCATGATAATTATATGGACATCCATCATACTCTCGAATTCAATTTTCTTACAATCAAAATGCTTCATTTCTACGAAGGATCGCAAGAAATTAAAAAAAAATACATGTATATATGTGTGATTTAATATATCATTGTTTGGGATGTGATATTTCGACGTCACTGTGTAAGTTAAACACTATAAACCTAGGCTGGTGTGGTATTTTCAGTTATTAAAATTCATTTCTTCACCTCTGATAAGACGTGTAGTAAGACGCGGTGATAATAATAATAATAATAATAATAATAATAATAATAATAATAATAATAATAATAATAATAATAATAGTTATAATAATAATAATAGTTATTAAAATTAGTTTCTAGTTAATTTTTAACCAATCCACATGTGAGCCTGAGGCTCATCTCCTTTAAGGTGGGATGTAGGTAAAGCGAGAAAAGGTTAGTGTTTTAGCAGTTTTTATAGCAAAACATTTTCTTTGGCTACAATAAATACAAACATAGAATTTAATTTTCTTCACATGGTGACCTCAAAATTTCTTGACTATCTGTCAAGGGTGTCCTGGAATTTAATGATATCTTCTTCTCTTCATTCAAAAAGTCTCATTTAATGCCGCTATGCTCATGAAAAATATTCAAAAACCATGTGAATAAAATTAAACTCTATATTTGTACTGGAGCAATATCTCTTTTATTTTAGCCAAACAAAAATGTTTTTCCATAAAAACTGCTGAAACGCTGGTCTTTTCTCACGTCTTCTTCCATTCCACCTTAAGGGGGGCACTTATAGAACCGTTTAGACACCTTGCAGAAGTCAAGATTTCCCGCATTATTTAAGACATGATTTATTATTATAAAATATGGCTTATGCCAAAATAGATGTGAGCTATATCCTCGACCCCTTTTAGTAATAAAATTATTTATTTTAAGTTTTATAATTATTTTCTTACGAAAAAATGAAATTATCTTATTTTTCAACGACGTTTCTCGTGAGCTGTTGCAATTCAATTTTTAAATGTAAGTGAACAGTTAGAAACATCTGTTTAATTTTCCTTAAGCATATTATATTTTATTAAGTCAAAATAAAAAATTCAAAATAATCGAGTATTGTTTTACCTTTTTTGCAGCTTTAGAACAGTTATTTTAATAAGGAATACAACATTGGGAGGAAATCTCCCTTCAAGTTGGTGCCCCCTTTAAATACTATCTTCCTTATCCTTATTCCATTAGTGTAGTTAAATGCGAACAACCAGGACGCAAATTAAAGAAAGAATTTTGAAAGATTTTTTTTAATAACCCAATTGACTCAATAGGAACTAAATTGAAATAACATCATAAGATAGTTATTTTTTTAGTAGGCCTATTTGACATAATTTTTGATGTTGACACATTTTATACAAGAGCTACAACGGCCTTCAGTGGCAGAATGGTCTAAGACAGGGGTCACCAAATGATCTATTGTGAGCTATCGATAATTCGCAGCGGCATTTTCGGTAGCTCGCACAAATTATTTATTTCGCTCTTCCGAAAATGACTTAACGTTAAGAGAGATGCCTCAAGTTTAGGATATGTATGGACTCTTGTTTAAAGGAAAATTAGGCAGTCGTGGTTTGGGTTGCAATCCAAGTGAAGGCGTTGTTCTGTTCTACTAACCTGTGTGTCATCATTTTCATCTGGATATGGTGGAAACCCAAGACAAAAGTATTCTTAAAGATGAGCATTCGAATTGAATTGATAAGGTAATCACACACAAAAAAAAACTGTCAACAAAAATGAATGCAATTTTTATCATTAAGCTTCCCACCAAGGTTTATTTATATATTTTACTATCATCTAATTTTTAAAAAATCCTTGTTTTTGCCAGTATAGGAAAGTAAAGTTTACTACGAGATTTATTAACATCCTTACATTATTTCCACTACAATTAGGCTAAGGATCCAGGCCACAGAGCCTACCCCTCGATTGAACAAAAGTATAATTGTAATGGGTGTGTACAGGATACAATAATAGCCAATACCCAATAAGGCTCATTTTTAATCCGAGTAGTTCGCGAAACAATTATAAATTTTGGACCTAGCTTCCATACTCAATATGTTTGACGACCCCTCATCTAAGAAGTAACACTCAAAAAAGACTGGACTGCTGATAATGGGGAGCACGGGGTGGCTTTACCTAAATTTCCTTCCACTCTCCCTCCACGCAAGTTAGGTTACACTTCACATAAATTAAACCTTCCTCCTTCCTAACACATTATTGAAATTAGTAAATATGCGTACAACCCAAGCCGATAGTAAGACGTGGTAATAAAACAAAAGGATAGATAGAGGTGAGGAGACTAATCAGGAGGAAGTGACCTGGTATCTACCCGGAAGTAGGACGAAAAAAATTTAATTGTTTTTAAAATTACCCCTTAGTGTAGCGGACTTTTCAATCCTCATTTTCCTGGGTCTGAGTCGAGCTAACGCTTCAGTTAAAATATCCTTTACTTCGCTTGTTAAGGTGGGATGAAAGTGGACGAGAGAAAAGGCCAGTGTTTTTTTTTTAAGTTTTTGTGACAAAACTTTTTTTGGGCGAAGTAAATAAAATATTACTCCACTACAAACATACAGTTTAATCTTATCTACATATTGATATCAACTGCTCCTGAATATCTCTCATGAGCATGCTGGCATTATCTAACAAACTTTTTAATTGAAGAGAAAAAGTTTTCATTAAATTCCAAAATACTCTTCACAGATATTCAAGAAATTTTGAGGTCACCATATGAATAAAATTTAACTCTATGTTTTTACTGGAGCAATATTTAATTATTTTGCCCAAACAATTTTTGCCTTAGAAACAAAAAAAAAAACCTTTCATTTTATCACGTCCCCTTCTATCCCACCTTAATACCACCCGGGTTATCCTAATGGGGTAGGTTTGGGAATGATAGAATTTATGATAAAGATACCCACACTTTCGAAAAAGGAGAGTTGTAAAGCATTTATGAAAATCTATATCTGAACACCTAGTGTACAAACATGGTAACACCATACACTCACCCTTACGGGAGAATCGCTGCGCTCCTTGAATCAAGTTGTTCTTGGGCACTGGGGAGTGATAGTTGCAGTTCTTAGTGAAAACAGCACTTCCGAGTGAAACAAATCACTCTCAAATTGTTTGTTGTAAAAGTGTGGTGTTCTCAACACAATAGTTCAGGCAATCCCACATCCCCTCCAAAAATCAACTTCCTTACCTCAATGATCGTACTTCTTCAGACAAGTAACTAGTTGACGGTATTTGAAGAGTGTTTACAACTAGAAAATATACAGACATTCGCTTGAACAAAAAAAAAATAATAAAAAAGGGCATAAGGTCATTGTATTCTAAGTCTTCTTTGTACTTTACAGTCTGAGTAGGCTCGTTTGAAGAGTTATTTTATGAAAATGGGGTGGGGCAGCTACCTGATCCTAGCTTTGCGAAAGCCAGTTTATTGACACTAGAAGGAAATTCGTATATTTTCTGCTTGATTAGAAATGGTGTTTTGAAGGACTCAAGCTCTCTCAATGAACGTAGCCATTTTAACCTGGAGGCTCTGGGTCTTGTGTATGCCTGGTCTATGACCTGGTGGGATTTCAAACCTTGGTCACCCCTCCCTTAACCAACCACACTAGATTAGATAGACGCCCCTGTCTGTGAGACCGCCGATGCGGGTAACTACTGTCTAGTTGATGTAATTGCCTAAGCACCCACACTTAGCTTGTGATGTAAATTTATGACTTACTCGCATCGGTAGGCACGTGGACCAAACCTCAGGCTCATCTAGTCTGGTTTGCCGAAAACAACGAGGTAAGAGTTCATATTTGGGGAATGGATACCCTTGGTTAAGAACCCACCTGCTTTGGACCGTTTGACCACCGATGTATATAGGAGAGGTACTTTCATAATAGGAAAGAGTAGTGAGCAGCGGTAGAGAAAGGGAGTAGGTTTTATAATACGCTAAGCGATGGAGTCTACAGAGGTGATTGTTAGAGATAGGGAGTAGGTTTTATAATACGCTAAGCGATGGAGTCTACAGAGGTGATTGTTAGAGAAAGGGAGTAGGTTTTATAATACGCTAAGCGATGGAGTCTACAGAGGTGATTGTTAGAGAAAGGGGGTAGCTTTTATAATACGCTAAGCGATGGAGTCTACAGAGGTGATTGTTAGAGAAAGGGAGTAGCTTTTATAATACGCTAAGCGATGGAGTCTACAGAGGTGATTGTTAGAGAAAGGGGGTAGCTTTTATAATACGCTAAGCGATGGAGTCTACAGAGGTGATTGTTTGATAAAGGGTTATGATTTTGACGGAGTATATACGCCTATAACCCAAATATACACCTAGTGGATCGTTGCAGCGATGCCTGCATATTATTGCACTAAAATGTATTCTAGATTTTTTATTGGGAAAAAAATCTATATAATAAGACCTCACTTGACTTTCTAATTAAAAGTTTACTCGTCAAAGACTATCAAATTACATGGATAATTAACTTTCGTTGTTTGATTTGAATCAAAACTTATATTTTCCCTCTTCCATCCATGATGAGAAATTTAAAACGACCCCTCTCCTAGCTCTCTAGCTATTCGTTGCACCAAACCACTCAAGCAAGAATTATTAAGCTGTTATTATTTTTAACCAAAGAGAAATATTTCATTTACCGATGTACAATAATACGCAAATTATGGTTTCCATGGTGATGTAAACAAATAATGATTGTACAATTTAGCCACTGCCCACACAGAATGAAACTATGGAAAATTTGCAAGGAAAATTTAGTTTCAGGCTAATATTTTTGCTGACATCCTGGAACCCTAACCTTTAGAATAATTTCATTTATAAAAATCGGTAAAACCGTTTACTCTTAATTTCAACAATAAAAAATGGGCTTATTAAATTTATGTATAAAAATGTGTGTTTGTGTGTGTGTGTGTGTGAGAGAGAGAGAGAATGTGTGTGATAGAAAGAGTGTGTGTGAGAGAAAGAGATTATGTGAGGGAGAATACATGATAAAGTGTGTAAGAATGTGTGTGTATGAAAAAAAGATGTGAGAGAGAGTTTGAGAGAGAAAGTTAGAGAGGAAGAAATTAGTTTTGAGAGAGAAAATTAGAGTGAGAGCTATGAACAGGCTTTAAGAGAGAGTGTTCGATAGAAAGTTAAAGAGAGTTTGATAGATAAATTGAGAGTTTGAGTTTGAGATAAAGAGAGTTTGAGAGAGAGTGAAAGTGATTTAGAGAGAATTTGAGAGAAAGCTTTTGAGTAATAGAGAGCGAGCGTTTGAGATATAGAGAGCGAGATTTTGAGAGATAAATAGTGCCCTAGAAAGAGATAGCGTCTGAGTGAGAGAGCATTTGAGAGAGCTTAAGAGAAAAAGTATAATAAAGATAATGTGAGAGAAATTGTGTGAAAGTGAGATTTTGTGAGGTTAGATTGTATATGAGAGAGCGCGATTAAGTGTGATAGAGAGAATGAGAGAATATCATATGAGAGTGTGTTATAGAGAGCGTGTGTGTGTGTGTGTGTGAGGGAGAGAGTGTGTGGGACCGTGAGAGAGTGTGATAGAGCGAGAGAATGTGAGAATATAAATGTGGTACTAAAATATTACGGTACTTTGAAATAGCATTCCCTCACAATTAAGTATACACATAGAAACATAACTGAAATTACTGTATTTGTAAGAATGTGATAAGATAGATGGGGTACACAAAACATTACTTTTATTATGTCAGATTCTTAACATTAAGCGGTAAAATGAAAACATAGCTTAACTGATGTATTTGTATTGTGCTACTATTCGCTAAAATGAACATAAAAACCCATTATTTGAAAAAAAAAAAGCATCAAAACTTATACTTAAATAGTTAAAATGACTATTTTTAAACATTATTCAAGATCATATAACTGTTTTTGAGCTTATAATACATATCAAAACATATTTAAACATTATTTTATCATGTGCGAAACAAAACGTAGACAATATTTTCACGAATTTAACAACTTAACTTTTTAATTTTCGAGTTATGCTCAATATTATTGATTTAAATGCGAATTAACGCTAAAAACATTCCAATAAAAAATAAATGTTTCCCCAGTTTAAGCATCTCAATTTAGCTGTACCAGCATCCAAAGAGAAAGATTCATCCAAAGAGGCCAACAATTAAATATTGAGTTATAATTTTTCTAGCCAAAGAGATATATTTTATTTAGAGATATTTACAGCCCTGCAGCAAATAACGGTTTCCATGGTGATTAAACAAAGAATTAAAAAAAAACGAAAATTCTCTGTGAAAATCGGGTTTTCGTGGAAAACTACTATTTTTCTCGACATCCTGGACTCCTAACCGTTAAAATTAGTGGTCCTTTGTCACAATCTGTTCAGTAATTTCCTCGTAATTTCCATTACCGTAAACTGGCATATCAAATTATATATAAAGAGATATCACTGCGTCTTACTACTCATTCGGGCTATACACCTATGTATTGATTGCACTACTGGGTTAGGGATTAGGAAGGTTTAGTTAATAGGTAATGCACCCACATTTGCGTGGAAGGATAGTGGAAGATCATTTAGAGAAAACCACCCTAAGTGCACCCGACCGGGATCGAACCCAAATCTACCAGTCTTCGGCAGTCTAATCCAACACGAGAGTAGTGCGTTAGACTACGCGTCCTCCGAAGCGGGTATAGCGTGAATTAAATTAAATTTTTATTTTTATTGAATAGGCTAAATTTAGTTTATATATGCTCTATAATAGAAGTAAACAACCTTTTTGACTCCCAATCGACATACAATCTTTTCAATGGTCACGTGATCACACATAGTTTTCCAATCTCTTTACCTTAGCTTTTTTTTTGGTCAATATATATCATATTTAATCCTAAAATTCCATACTTTCTCGAATACTTGTATCCCAACTTATCTAGAAAAAAAATCGAATAAATAAAATGTACGTTTTAAAACTAAACTATTTATTATTTTTATAACATTACCGATTATAGTCGTTCAAGGAAATTTTTGTCAACTCAGATATTATTTAAAGTACTATTTGCCAATCTAAGAGACCCCAAAACCTGCTTCGGTGGCCGCATGGTATAAGGTGTCACATCCATGTTAGAATAGACTGCTGATGGCAGGGAGATAGGAGTTCGAATCCCGGTTGGGTGTACTGAAGGTAGTTTCCCAAAATTATTTTCCAGTCTCCCTCAATGCAAATGCGGGTACACTTCCTCTAAATTCAACCTTCCTCATCTATAACACATTGGCGTAATTAGTACATATACGTATAACCTGAAAAGGTAATAAAACGTGGTACTAGAATTTAAAAAAAATTGAAGACAAAAAGATAGACTTTAAATGACGATGTTAACATGGGTATGGAAACGGGTTGGGGGGTCCATATATGGATTCAAAAACTTTTAATGGCTAAAGGCATAGTACAATTTTCTAGCGGAAACATTTAGAAAATGTTGATTTTGTTCAAAAATGCACTTTCTAGGCCCTTGGATGTGTTTTTCTTACACAATCGATTGAAAATTAAAACTAGATCGACCAGTTGCTGAACTCTGCGTTAAAGGATTCCTACTAACTGAACTTTGTTTAAAATGTTTTTAAAATGTTTAAGGCATATCGAATATATACATAATTTGCCATGCTATGTTTCTATTAGAAACAAATAAATCTAAGGACACAGGAGAATAAAGGTGTATTTCAAAGAAGTGAATCCTATTTTCCTGAAGGGTGTCTAGGGAAATAAAATTAAAATTTACACTGTGGAAAGCTATTCTCATTTATTTCAGCCAAGATTCGATCTCTTGATCCCTAGTCAATGGAGATAAACCGCATTGTGAGCTTAACCTATTATAATGCTGAGCCACTGGTGCAAATATTAAAAATATTACTTTTTTTATTACTTTTGCATACAGAGAAAGTATCGTAATCATGAACATATTCGAGCAGGACTACAGCCGGAACGTATGGATGAATTTCATTCAAACTTGCTATATAAATATTTTATATGGCAAGTTTTTGTGATTTAGCTTTTCTGGGTAATAATAAGAAAACTGTTACAAGAAATGCAAACATTTTACTAGATACGAGTAAGGAAATAGGTTTAAAAGTGAACGCTGAAAAGACCAAGTGTATGATCACACAGAGAACACAAATTGAAGACAATAATTAGGAGATTATCGCGTACAATATATCAATTTACATTGTTAATGAGTTTAAATATTCAGGAATAGTTTTAACTAGCAATAACGACATTAGAGTGGAAATTATGTAAAGAATACAGTCGGGAAATGCATGCTCTTACTAGGTGATTAGCTTGTTAACATCTCGTCTGCTGTCAAGGAATGTAAATCTTAGAATATAGGAAACAATAGTTTTACTGGTACCTCTCTATGCTTGTTAAACATGCTATATAAATTTAAATGACAAAAATAAATTTAAGATGTTCGAAAACAAGGTGCTTTGGAATATATTTGGTCCAAAAAGGTATGAATATACTGGGGAGTATAAGAGGCTACATAATAATTATTAGTTGCATATCCTGTACTCATCACAAAATGGAAAGACCTATACATGGATGGTTGGATAAGATTAGAATATACCTGAAAGAGAGAGAGGGTGTAATGAGATGGACTGGATAGATAGAGATGGGTGGCGTACTTTTTTAAGTGCGACGATTAACTTTAGAGTTCCTACTGTCAAAGAGTTTGCAAGTATGTATGTATGTATATTTATAAACATTGCAGATGTTAAGACCAAATTGGAATTTATATTATAGCCTTGAATTTAAGAGTGGTTTACTGATGACTGTTTTTTTTTTAAGATTTAATAATTTTTGAAAATGATTTAAACCATTTTTTCCAAAATGTATGTATAGGTTGTGTTCTACAAGGCTAATAAGACTATTTAAATGTTTTAAGAGAAATATTGGTTTAGTGATGGTTTACAAAATGAATTATTTGGAAACATTTAGAAAATGCTGATTTTGTTCAAAATTGATGGGTTTTAACATGATAAAAAAATATGATCCTTCTAAAAACAACTTTGAGGTTAATTTACTGACTAATATTTGAAAAATCGATTTTCTCCTTAAAAAAAGGCAATAACTATCTGGTTCCAAATTTATATCTGATCTAGTCTAGCCCCTGACTTAAGACCCGTAGGAATTTTGAGGAAGGGCAAAATCTTGGGTAGACATTTGGCCGCCCGGTCATAAGTTTTATAGGACGTCATTTTGATTTTGGCATGTACGCGCAGTAGATAATCTTGAATTTCATCATTTTCTGTTCTTGTCAGTATACCTATACTAGATCTGATAAGTTTTTTAGATTCCTTATAAAATTACTTATAAGATAAGATTATTTTACTAGTATTAAAACAAGTTTATGATAAATTAATACCATTTTTATTTTAGCAAGAGATTTTTAGAAAATATTATGACATTTTACTGTATTAAAAATGGAACTTGTGTGAATTTTATTTGTTTGAGACTGACTAAATGAAATATGGGATAGCAAGTAATTTGAGATTTGTGAGGGTAATTTCTACGGATGCTGACATTTTAAAATATATTTTATGCCAAAACCACAACATGAAGAAGTCATCCGCTACAACAGAAGGAAGAAAAAAAAATCTTGACTACAGCTTAAATACGACAAGATGATGGTTTAAAACTAATAATTTTTGTTGAATGTAATTTTGATATCGTGTATCATTGCCCAAATGCATTTTATAAATCCTACACACTAAAGAAAAAAAATTACTTAAGGTAAAAGAGAGAAAATGAAGACAAACAGGAAGAATCAAATGAAGACCCACTCCAATGTTCAACAACAACACCATTCAAAACATTTAGAGGTGATTTTGTTTCTAGTAAGCAGCCATCGTGCAAGGTGGATCCTACAAATCTTCCATGTATTTTTGTTAATAAATAAGTGATACCAATTTGGCTAAAATATTTCTTGCAGCTACTCTCTTCTTAAATAACGATGTATATATATCAGAACTTGTAATCTTGAAGATCAGTCGGCTTTTTTAGAGCAGATTTATACTACCACAAACTCTCTCTGTAAGCGTATCTACAAAGATACAGGAAACAAAGTCAGCAAAATTTTACTTGACAAATATATTTTGAGATAACGTTCAGTTTTACAAATCACTAAAGAAAACCAAAACAAATCAGTCCAAGCTTGTTTATTCATCAAAGATCACTGTTTTATTAAGTATCAGACAAACTACGTTCTGTATACTATGTCAGGAAGGCTGGAAAACTAACAACACAATCGCTCTTAGAAACAATTTATACTTTAGAAATGAGTTTGGGGATGTAAACCAGTTAGAAAAATTATGGAGAAAAACCAAAATCCCATAACCACTAATAATTGATTTCGTGTCGCACGTATTTAATGTGGATGAAAGACCATCCTTTCCCACAGTAATGATAACCATTTCAGCTAAAGTAGAAGTAGAATAAATATAAGAAACAGACAATGATGAAATTGAAGAGATCGGTTGAAAAGCATAAACTGCCGTAACATGTAAAGTCAAATCCCAATTTAATATAATTATATTGTTCTACAATGCTCACAAGGGAAGAAAGAAGACTCTTCTGCATCTAATGACTGACCATTAAATTAATGAGAACTGTAATAGCAAGCAGCTTATCACTTTATTCAACAAAGCTGGATTGTCATAGTCAGTTACAATGAGGTTATGGGATCTCATCACCACAATAAATTCATATACGGTGAGCCCTGCACTTTCAAGACGTTTTATCAGGACCATCTTCACTGTAGGTGTTTTGGATAATTTCTACCATAAAGCGGGAAGTATTTCAGGTCCTCGGGGAACCCATGGTACTGAGATTATCTTGTTTCAGGATGCTCCAAGCGTAGATCTCAGTAAGCCAAAGCTGTCAAAAGTAGTTCATAATAAACCTGGATAAAGGTATTTTAGTCTACTTCCATGTCAGCAGGTTCGAAATTATTGCAATCTATGGATATTTGTACTTATTTCAAAATCCCTTAAGAGACACATATCTACCATATGATGAGGTCAGGAAGGAATATACAATGATAAGTATGTTTCAAACGGTTGGTGAGTAAACAAACAAAAGTATAATATTGACTTGGTATTACATTCTTGTTATCGTCTCAAAATCTAATGTTCCACTATACCATATCAGTTTTCTCTCAATACAGCCCTACCCAGTGACAGCATATGATAGTGTGTATTCATGTATGAAGAATAAATTCAGTTGGTTACAAAGAGATTCCTAGACCTTGTTCTGCTCCTGGCGTACTTCCATATGACTGAAATTCTACTGGCATGTTTTGAAACAAACATAAAAAAGGCAAAACGTTATAAATGTCCTCGTTGAAAAGCACATGTTTGTTACAAATATAGTAAAATGTCCCCAAAGGTAGCAATTACGTAAGGTCATTAAAGGAAATGTTTATGATAGCAGAAGTGGTAGAAAGGCTTAAATGGAAAGCCTTTTTGAGTAGCATTGAAGGTGATGCTGGATTAGCTACACAAGTTGGTGATATGCTCAATTCTATACAACTTTCAACAACTGAAGAAGCACAACTCAACTACCAAGAAATGATTTAAGCACCAGAAGAAATAATGAAATGGTTGGATGTTTTCCCACAGGATCAAAATAAGAATTCTAAGCAGGGAAAATATCTGTATGGATTCTTGCATCTGATAGGTCTTTTGGACAACCTCATAAGAGTGGACAGGGTGAAGAACTGGAACCACTACTTGCAAACTTACAAGGCTTATATTGCACAAGTTATTCATTGCAAGGTCACCTGAAAGGATCAAATTACATGGAATACTCACACTATACTCCACATTATTAAAGATTAACTAACCACCATCCCCAATGGATTTTGGATGGACAATCAGTGCTAGTGACTCATCACTCAAGCCAGATCATTGCATTAGTGAGCTACCCGAAGATTTGATTCTTATCTGTGTCTGAAAAAGCTATTATACAAAACGATGCCAGTGCCGCAAAACATTATTTCTTGTACGTCCTTTTGTAAATACAAAAGTCTTTTTGACATTCAGGAATATGTATAAAGTATTTAAATGATCATTTAACCTCTGTATGCTTGAATATTCACAATAAAGAACTCAGAGGGGTAAAAGTTATATTATCTTATAGGAAATTTTATAAGTAATCCAAAAAACAAGTCTTATTTAGCATAAGTATACTGACAATAACATTAAGTTAAGAATTTCAATACTAGCTAATACATGTTTATGCCAAATACAAAATGTAATCCTATTAAACTTATGACCGGGTTGCCAGATGTCTACCAAACATTTAACCCTTTTCATTAGGCATATCCTAACAGGATCTGAAGATAAAATTCGTTCACCTCAAAATTTTTATGGATATTTTGGTCATGGTCTGTATTACATATGATTATCAAAATATTGTTCTTTTTTCCTCGTGAAAAAAAAGGG
Source organism: Timema genevievae (assembly GCA_902155825.1). NCBI lineage: Eukaryota > Metazoa > Arthropoda > Insecta > Phasmatodea > Timematidae > Timema > Timema genevievae. Next base: position 62,719 of record CABFWO010002785.1, on the reverse strand, counting down.
CTGTTATAGAAAACAGGTTTTTTAATAGACTATATGCCAGCATATATACGATTGTGTAGTCTCATTTATTTTTTATTGAACGCAGAACTAGCCCCCAGATAGTGTTTTTATTAAATCCCTATTGGTATGTCATCTCTATCCTCTTTAAAAAGCGGTCTCAAAAATCGTTGATAGGTCAGTCGATGAGCTCTCTGCCCCCGCTCAGGCAAGCGATGAAGAAGAGACGAAAAGTTTGTTTGAATATAAAGACATCTATATTTAGAAAGTGTACCGCTGGCGGGAGTTAATTCCCCAGTGTTCGTGGTCCCCACCGATGCTTAGATCGTCAAGTTGGTGACTACGTGCTCGTGAGGCTGTGATGTATCCATACCCGAGATGGTCCAGCCGTGCTATACCGCTTGTAACGCTAGAAGAGGGAGAAGCGCTCAGCACGGACACCACTAGCATTAATAGCTGGGTTCATGTTTAATATATGACGAGTTAAGTCGCTGACGTGCTCTTTGAACACGTTTCACGTTAAGGTGGCCGTCTCGGTCAGCAAGAAACAGTTATCAATCGCTGTAATTCCTCAAGGCTTAAAATACAATGATCTATAGAGCTTTTTTTAAAGATTAGAAATACTTACATATTCTGTTCAATATTGTACTCCCTTTTGCCCTTCACCTACAACCACCCTTTTTTTATTTCAATAAAAAAGAGGGGAAATAAAACTACAAATCTTCTTATCTCAAGGTAAAGAGGAAAGATTGCTTCTAGTTCTCAAATATCTTAAAATTTTATGTTGCGAGCCTAGAGGAAGGCTAAACCTAAAGCCTTTTTTATTCACAAACCTAGTCTCATAGCTCCTCACTTATTCTTAAAAAGTCGTTGAAAAATGAACTAATGCCACATTTTTCCTATTAATAGAACTCAAACAATAAGGTTGTTAGGGAAAAGAGCCCTGTTGAATTGTTAGACTTTATTTTGGCGTGAACCTTATTTTGAAATAACGCACCGTAAAATTAAATATTGCGTTGTAGCTGAACGTTTGTACGGCAATTTCTCGCCTACCGAGGTGGCCCCTTAAAATTGTTTTAGGATTCTCCGATTCATAGTCTACTTGAAACTTGATAGGCCTATATGAAAATAGTACCCGCTTTGGTGGACGCATGGCTTGAACTCTAAAGCGTCACTCTTGCAATATACTGGACTGCCGATGACAAAGAGCTCGGGGCTTAAATCCCGGTCAAGTGTACTTAAGATTTTTTTTCCTTAAATAACTTTCCATGCGTCCTCCATGCAAATACTGGTACACGTCCTCTAAATTAAACCGTTCATCTCTAGCACATTAGCGTAATTAGTACATAAACGTGTAAACCAAATGGGTAGTAAGACGCGGTGCTTGGGAAAAATATTATAATACCCGAATTGATGGTCACATGGACTAAATATCAAGTTCGTACATTCTGTTTTAAAGGTGATGGGAAGGTTGGGGTTAGAGTCCAGACTGGGTGATCTTTTCATAAATTGTCTTCCACTCCTCGTTTATGCAAACAAGGATACACTTTCATTAACGTTTACCTTCCTTATCTCTTCCATATTAGTGAAGTTAAATAAGAATATCCAAGATGGGTGGTGTACTAACGGGGTGAAAATGAATACGTCAGGTACACCATGCCTTACTACCCACCCATACTACCTGCATATTTCCCCTAATGGGTTAGGGGTGAGGAGGGTAGACTGGTCGCCCTAAAGTCCAATGGACCCTTGTTTAATCCCAGCTGGTATTAAGGTAAAAATCTATTATTAGTTGTCCTGAATGGGTCTTTAAGTCTTTAATATCATAATAGTAAATATCTAGTCGGAAAGGGTGGTATTTTGTATTAGGTGTACTGCCTACTGTTCAATTATGACTCAATAATGTTTTAACAGTTTGCTTCCTATTTTAAGCCCGCTTCTATGGCCGCATGGAATAAGGCATCACTCTCGCAATAGACTGGACTGCCGATGACGGGAGATCGGGTTTTGAATCCCGGTCGAGTGTACTGGGTTTTTTTATTGCTAAATGATTTTACCCTTTACCTATACTTCCTCTTAATTGAACCTTCCTCTCATCCCTAAAACAATACTGTAATTAGTACACATGCTTATAACCCGAGCGGGTGGTAAGACCTGGTACTAAAATATAATATATTATAACCAAAAAAAACAAACGTTGTGGTGAATTTTTTTTTTTCAAATGCATAACATTTATTTAGCCTACAGTTTTCTACGAAAAACGTTCTCCAAACGGATCTATAGGGTACTAAAGTAGGGATCCAGTAAAATAAGTACGTAGTATTTATTTATAAGAAATTAGCATAAATTGTTGTTATTAAATATAATATGTTGTATCACATTAGTCCCACAAAGAACACTACGTTTTCCCCCCATTTTCCAAGTCAATTAAAATATTCATTTGTAATTTTCATCTTTAAAAAAAATCTTGAAGTACATACATATTTACAAAAATTACTTAACAAACACTCCTATTTAAATGTAATACATGATTCTATATATTCATATAATATGATACCTAAGAATACTTTGCTTCACGTTAAGTTTCCCCCTAATCACCATAAATATTTAGCTATTTTTACCACTGCATCTTAAAGGACGTGAAGAAGATCATTGTCAAGTGATTTTACTAGGAAAACAGTGGCATACAGTACTTCACTCACTCATCAGCATCAATTAAAAATCGCTTACCATACACGTTATCCTTTAGGGTTTCTAAGAGAATTAAGTCAATTGATACCAGATTAGGATTGTGTGGTTGATGGTCCAGAACCTCCCACGCAAAACACTGTCACAGCTTGCGTGTTAATTTTGCAATATGTGGCTCACCGGGATTGTGCAGCACGATAACGACTTCCCGTATACACCCAGGTAGTTAGAGATGGATGGCCTACCCTAGCAAATTCAGCTTGTATCAATATCACTGAGTACTACAGTATTAATATTGCGCGTCTGAGCTAGATAATTCATAGCCTGGTAGTGGAAAGATTAGCCAGTACTAATGTACCGTTGTCCAGGGGACGCGTGAATTTACTAATTGTACATCCTTTCCGTGAAGGCTCTTTCCAAGTCTCGATGAGATGAGATGATGGTGATAGTGAATATTAAGGTGGGAAACCAGCAGAGGCCCTTACACCTAGCTTAAGCTTAAACAACCGAGTCCTGATGACCGTTGGGGTAATTTATCTTTTGGGAAGACTACCCAAGATACCAGCAGGGAGTATAACCCGGGACCCCTAGTCTCGTAGCCAGGTGCATTGACCACTACGCCACAGTACTCCAGTTGTCACACTCTATGGTCCTAGCATTGAATTACTTACACCTTCTATGAGGATGGTACTGGTTTGGAATGTTTTTTGCAGATTTTCCATGCCACAGTTGCTTTTTTAATTTATCGCCACATAATACACTGATGTTTCATCCCTTGAAATAATGTTCCACAGTTGGTCCACGAGTTCTCCTGCGTTATAAGGTTAGCGTTAATCCCACATTACAGTTGGGCCACAAATTCGTTCTTGGTAATCGCTAACAAGGCGCAATGGTGTAGTAACTCGGCCCCGGCTGTTGTGGCACTCCGTTTAGGGTGGTTGTAAATGTTTTCTCAGGCTGAAGGAAAAACAGCAAGTAATGGATAGTAAGACATTACAAAATGCTAAGTTAATATACCCTAACCTTACCTAACCTAACATAACCTAAACAAGCCTAACCTAATAATTATAAGGCAAAATGGTTTAAGGGGCCGAATTCATATCTTCCCTCAGGTTTATTTTATATTGTAGTCCTCCTGACCAATGAACGTGGCCCGACTAAGCTAAGAACTTTAGGGACAAGGGGTCACGTGGCCAAACTACTACGCGCCGAAGGCATCATCATGATAAGTATTATTATTAATAATGAATGCGCATGGGAATTATAGCTGCTGTTCATCTTGAACATCTGTTATGCTGTGACCGAAGTAATTGCAAAATAACTAAATAAGCTTATATTAACTAGCCCTACACATTCATCATTTGACGATGAATTTACGTTTGTGCAACAACTTGAACATGGACGTAGTCTCCCTCTATGTTTGAGTATGTTTCTCTTAGTCTGTCCGTCATGCAACTTTTGGTGCAACTATACGACTTGCTTTTGGCTTTGTCTGGTGGTCGTTTATTTAAGTGTACCGTAAAATGATCAATCTACATTACCTAGTCAAATTAATATCCAAATCACTATTTTTAGCTTGCGACAAGTTTTTATCTTTTTTTTAAGAACTCTAGTATCTTATTGAATATAAAGATGCGTCAAAACAAACATAATTGTTTTATCAGGCAATCACAGGATAAGAATACTACATTTAAAGGTACTACATCTAAATTCGTTTAGAAAAAGGATGTAAAACCACATCTAGCTAAGTCTTTACAATGCACCCAGCAATAATTTAGACACTTCTTGGAGTTAAATACACTAATTCCAGGCCAATGATTCTCGTTCTCAGCTAATTGAAGCTCTCCAACTGTGTTCATAATTTAAAAAATTACTAATCAGATGTGAAAAGTATCATCTCTGTTTGTTTAAAATATCCTCCTTAACACAAATATACAGAGCGCTTTTCTTTTAACAAAACTGTGGGAAGGTTGTTTTTTTCACTGTCTCACATTAATCTCAATAAAGTAAGCAAACAAGAAGTGAAGTATATTCTCGTACAAGTACATGCTGTGAGCTGTTGGATGAATCAACTTCCATGGGACATTGTTTCTATTGACAATAAATAATTATTAATTTAAATAGGCACACTTTAATATAAGAATTAGTGCGTACAGGAAATAGCTAAGTCGATTTTAAAAACTTTTTCAGGATAGACAAAAAACCAATATTATTGATGTATTATTTGTTTTAGTTGCTTTATATTTTATTATAATTTTTTTGGCTTTGTGCTTTATTAAATCAGTGAATCATTTTATTTTCTGAGGCCTTAGGTTTTTTAGTAAATAAACACTTTTATACTTGTATATTTTTCACCAATTCAGTTAATTAGTAGCCTATGTAATCATATTTATTGGAAAAATAACTATATCATAATTATCATATTGATAATAGGTTTAGTGAAAAAAAATTCATTTTAACAATTTCTTTTAAATTTTACTTTCATTGGATTTGATAGACAGTGGCCAGCCAACAAATTACTAGGTAAATTATGGTTAACTGAACTAGATCATTGATTTAGTGCATTTTTGTAGACTTTTTTACATTAACTCAATCACTTTTTTCCATAAAAGATTTCGTTTCTTAGTTATTTCGTCACCGATCAATAGGTTGGAAATAAACAAAATAAAAAATGCATATCTCGATCTAGTTCCTTCTGGTCCCCACCAATTCATTATGTATTTAGTATTCATAGATTTAAACTATCAATACCGAGTAGGAAAAACAATATAGCTAGTCTTTGGGATCACATATAGAAACTTATAATGTTAGTATTTTTACAGTTTTTATATCAAAAGTTGTTAGTGTCACAAGTATTTTTTACGTATGTTATTACTGACCGGGAGGGACATGACATCCAGTTCGATTGCCGTGTATGTAGGTATACTAGTACAGAGCGCTGCACAGGGTACACCACAGGAGGTTGTCTACACGTACCCTCAATGAGATGATGTGATGATAGTGAATATGGAGGTGTGGGCCAATGGGAGTCTTAAACATAACCTAAGTCTAATTTTCCAACCCCTGACAATCGTTGGGATATTTTACCTTGAGAGGAAAATACCACAATTAACAGCCGGAAATCGAACCCAGGATCCCAAGTTCCGTAGCCATTTGCACTGACCACTACACCATGGGGCCGTATAGCTTAAATAAATAATTTAGTACTTGAGTAAATTTTTTTAGTTTAATTTTATACAGGTACACTAAGTAATATCAAAAGTATTTGTTAATCCCACTTTGGCCTTTGATGATAAACTTTTTAAATGAAAATAATGAAGCTATTATGAACACTCCAGGGTTTCCACAGCAAATAATCAAGAATTATTGAGATAGCTATAGGTAGAAAACTAAACGCATCTGCTGTAGCAAAATTCTATTTATTGTGTCCAATATTAGAATAATTTTTACATGGACTGCAAACACACGGTCTTTAAGTTGCCTTACTTTCCATCCCACCTTAAGGTATAAAAACCTCCTCTTCATAAAGGTTGAGTCTCACTTCATGAAGACCGCTCACTTGTGGTTGGGACAAATAAGCGACTGTCTCAAATAGCACTTTCTTCCTCGCGAGATAGATGGCTCTCATCAGGTAAACCATACCACACAGCTGCAAGGGTAGACATTTGATATTCAAATGAATATTAATACCGTAGACATAGCTAGTATAGAAAGGGTGGTTGAAACATCTCGCTCATCAAATCCTCTCCAACGAACAAACCATAGTTATTTGGAAACAAAATAATTAAATCGAATTAATTTTCTCTTCATAATGGAGGCCAGATCTCGAATACCAATCTGATGTACAGAGAATGTTTTGTACTAAATTATTTCTCACTTTACCCCTTCAAGCAAATGCGTTCATTTCCTCTAATTTCTACCTTCTTCATGTCTAACTCATTAGCATAATACATACACATGAGTATACACTGAACGGGTACTAAGACGGGATAGAAAAATATAAATAAAAGTAAGGGTTATATTTTGTGATGAAAAGAGAAAAATGCAGCTTGTTGAAGCATAACAAAGGGTGGCATAGAAATCACACTGGATTCGTTGGCCGCATGGTCTAGGGAGTCACTCTATTAACAGACTGGACTGCTAATGATGGAGAGATCGGGGTTCGAATCCCTGTCGGGTATACTAGGAGTGGTTTATCATAAATGGTTTTCCACTCTCCATGTAAGTGTGGGTACACTTCCTCTAAATTCAATATTATTTATTCCTCGCTAACGCAATATCGTAATTAGTATCTAGGGATATAATCTGGATGGGTAGCAAGACGTGGTGCTAAGGATAAATAAATTAATAAAATAAATCTAAGTCGTAATGATCGAATTGGTCTAGATTTCCAATAAAGGGGAGACTGAAATTTGAGTTTCAGCAGGATCCACAGGATCCACTGGGAAATATCTTCTTATTCCCACTCCATGCTATTAAAAAATTCCATATTCATATTCTATAGATTAAGTATGAGACGTTAAATAATAACAAATGTTAAAACGTACGCGATAAAAAATAACAATCAAAAATGGAGTAGAAGCTCTTTAAAATGAGGCCTAAGGAAAATATGCTTGGCATAATTAAATTTTTACTTAAATAACTATTTTCCCGGGTGACCTGTCGTTCTAGGGGTAAGGTGTCAGACTTATGTGCTGGGGTCCAAAGTTCAACCCTCGGTCCCAGCACAGATTTATCTGATTGCCAACCCCTTCCTTCACCTCTGACAAGACGTGTATTAATCACAACTTGTGAATGTGAGGAATGCCAGGCCTCCACCGTGGTTCGGATCCCACGTTAAACTGTAGGTCCTCCATTTCATCTCACAATCACCCTACCTTTGCAGTTTAGCGTAAGTGCGTATAACCCGAATGGGTAGTAAGACGCGGTGCTAATAATAACTACTTTCCCACCTTATTTATACTGAAGAATAGCAAGCATTTTGGATGTGAGGTTACTTGTTCGCATCATTTATCACCGTGATCGTTTATTTCCAACAAGTTGTGAAATTGTTGCCGGTAATATGAGAAATAGGCTACATTTCAAATTAGAGCAATACTTAGTTCTTCATTATTTTGATAATTTGATGGATACTTTAATATTAAATACTTTTAATGTGGGACGTAACGTAACACGAATTAAGGTGGGAGTGTAGGGGGACACTGGAAAAGGTAGGTACTTTGGTATTTTTTTTATCAACACTTTTTTTTTTGCCTAAATACATAAAATATTGCTCCATAAAAAACATAGAGCTTAGTTTTCTTCACTTTCTGATATTAACAGTTCTTGAATATAAGTCAGTTTTCTTCAATTTCTGATATTAACAGTTTTTGAATATCTGTCATAAGCATAGTGGCAATTTTTGAGAAACTTTTTAAATGACTTGAAAAAAGTCATTAAATTTCAGATATTCACATATTATTATGTGAAGAAAATTAATCTTTATGTTTCTAAGGAGGAAATATTTTATTTATCTTGGCCTAAAAATGTTTTATTATAAAAACTGAAAAAAAAAAAAAAAAAACGCTGGCCTTTTATCACATTGCTTACACTCCCACCTTAATGTAAAAGATACTAAGATGATAAGAGAAAGAACTGCACACCTGAGACACTGTTACATAATGCGTCTACCGGTCTAGAAGAATTATATAGGCCTAGTTCTACCAAGCAACGTTCAAACAAATATGGTTATCTTACCTTATTGAATTGAAAAAAATAGTTTTAAATAAATTAATTAAAAGGATGAAAAGTTAATAGAAAAAAAATTTGGCCGAGGTAAACAAACTCATGTTTTACACTTAGGTTAGTTCTATATATAGTAATATCCACAATTCTTGAATGTATGTCATGAACATAGAGGAGCATTTAATGATACATATTTTAAATAAAAATAAAAAGTCCCAGTCGAATTCAGTGATTCACATGACAAATTTTCAAGTATTGTTGAGATTATTATGTGCAGCAATATAAACTTAACTTCTCAACTGGAGTTTATTTATTTTGTAAATAAATGTTTTTTGTTTGCAGACTACAAACCACTCACATGAACTTGAGTTAGTTTTCCTTCCCACATTAAACCTAAATATACAACATTTTCAAATAAACGGATTAGTATTTGCAATAAGATGAAGGGCATTTGAAATAATGTAAAAAACTTTTTTTTTTGATCCTAACCATAAATACAGTTTGTATTCCCTATTTTATATTTCGTTTCATTATACGACTTTATATTCCTAATTATCGTGTACTTATTCACTTTAACACGCGAGCACCTTGACGTTCTTTTGATAAAACCAGTTCTTTAATTTGATTTTAACCATCCACAATTATTCTCACTGATCCTTTTATACCTCTAAAGCCAATTGGTTGAATGGAACCTGTCGTATCGAGGCATTTAATTACACAATTAATGATAATGGCTGTTTCATATTTCCTAGAATTCATTTAACAAGTTTCTTTTGTTACCATCCTTTCTTAATATAGCATGTTTTAATAATTACAACATAAACTATTATTGCCGTTGTTGAGACTGTAATAAATGCTTTAAGTGGTCAAAATTGAAGAAAGCTATGAAGCATCACGCACGATTGCAATGCCATATTAACACTAGAGTTACTATTATTCAGAGAAACGACGTTTGAAAAAGTTTATTTTTCAAAATATTGTTCATATAAAACATACATTTTCTTTAAAGATAAAATTTATTGTTTAATCACCTAACTATATTTTGTTTAAAGCTTCAATTTAAGGATCTGTAAATACATTTTAATAGATCGGTTACTTACTTACTTAATGGTGTAAGAAACTTGAAAGTTCATTTCCGCACTTATAAAAATACGCCACCTATCCCTATCTTGAGCTAGATCCATCCAGTTCACCTCATTTCACCCTGCCTCTATCTTGAGCTGGTTCAATCTAGTCCACCCAATTACACCCTATCCATGTTCTTGAGCTAGTTCTATCCAGTTCACCTAATTTCACCCTGCCTCTATCTTGAGCTAGTTCAATCTAGTCCACCTAATTACACCCTATCCCTATCTTAAGCTAGTTCTATCCAGTTCACCTAATTTCATCCTGCCTCTATCTTGGGCTAGTTCAATCTAGTCCACCTAATTACACCCTATCCCTATCTTGAGCTAGTTCTATCCAGTTCACCTAATTTCACCCTGCCTCTATCTTGGGCTAGTTCAATCTAGTCCACCTAATTACACCCTATCCCTATCTTGAGCTAGTTCAATATAGTACACCTCATTATACCCTATGTCTTTCAGGTACATTTTGTGTTATCCTTCTATTTTAATAGATAACGTAAATTAAGTTTCCTAAATTTTATTGAAAAAGGTTCTTAGTTTAGTCTATAAGCTTCATATCTTTACTCATGAACTAATTAACTTTTTAAAATTGACAATTTTTTTCGGTATCATATGATTTGTGTTTATAAATAGCTTATTAATTATGGTTTAGAAAAAATAAACATACATAATTTTATTTAGGTTTGAATATTAAATATTTTAATCAAGTATAGTATACCAAAAATAATAAATGTTATATTAAAAAAATACAATCTTCCCTTGCTTCCACTTTCATTAACTGAAGACTGATGGATTTTTTATCACCCCGTCTTACCATCAGTTAGAGCTCTAAGTTTATGTACTACTCGTAAATTTGTTTACGATAATTGTTTTAGATATTAGGAAGGTTATATTTATAGTAAGTGTACCCACATTTGCGTTAGTGGAGAATGGAAAACCATTTTGGTAAAACCACCCTCAGTACACCCGACCAAGATTCTAACTTTCATCTCCCCGTGATTGGTAGTCTAGCTTATTGCGAGAGTGGCGCGTTAGACCATGTGGCCACCGAAGCGGGTGATGAAAAATTATTTTGGAGGATGTTCTCTCCCATAAAGACAAGCCCAATGGTTTAATAACCGCTTGTTACTTCGATATTCAAAAGGATAAATAACCCGCATCCGGGGACAAGCAGACTAAGTGTCTAACTCGTTTAGAGTGGCTTGCTGGTAATAAGAATTTCGGTATTAAAATCCCAGCCATGTAATGGTTGCGATTTTGTCTGGAAAGCTTCCTAATAGTCTCAACGCGATAGCAGGTATATTTCCTATAAATTCTATCATTTTTTTACCCCTATACTACCAGTGTAATTAAAACTCATATAACTTGGATGATGTAGAAAAACAATACAGATAATACATTTACTGGAATTACTGCCAGTATACATAGCAAAATATTATCAAAATCATGTTTTTGAGTGTTGTTATTACTATATTTTATGATTATGTACTAAAAGGTTGGGGCTCCAGATTTGTTTGGAATCAATGCCATTTTGCCACCTATTCTACTATATTCATACTCCAATGACTAATATGTATACTGATGTGAGCATGATGCCTGTGTGAGCGTGTGTTTGTGTGATTACCAACTTATCAGTTCAAATTGAGTTAGAGGGGAGTCGCCACCATTCCTAATTGATTCGATCGACCCGTACAAATTAAGTGGTAAGGACGCTTAGGAATTTGTTAGTGACACAACAGTGTGGGCTATTTGCGTCATGGACTGACCTACTATAGTGAGACGAGCTACCACTCACATCCTGCGTAACCACCTACACCTCTTTAGCGTCTCCAGCTGAGATTACAATCATCTGTATTGGAAAGGGAATTAATTAATTAACGCTCTCAACCAAAGCAGACTGGACTTGATAAGTTTTTTTGCCACAAAATATTACTACCCGTTCAGCTTATATGCATACATACTAATCAGGCAGATGTGTAAGGAATAAGGAAGGTTATATTTATAGGAAGTGTAACCGCACTTGCATGGAGGGAGTGTGGTAAATAATATAGGAAAAACCACTCTGATTACACCAAAATGAGATTTGATCACTGATATCCCCACTTTAAATCTTGTGTTGAGTTCAATATATTACAAAGGCGTGTCCTTAAGGGCTGCCAAACATTGGACTGTATATATTTGGTCAGCAGATTAAAACATATTTGGAAATCGATCTTTGGTGAGTAAAGAGTAAAAAAATTTGTTCACTAACCTTACTTGCTAAGTTTCCCCAAATAATGCTTAATTTCCCAATATTATAATCTCATATGTTGTATAACTACAATATTTATAAAATATAATCCAGCCACAGTAAATGTTAATTTATCAAAAGTTCCACAGAATGCACAGAATCATGTCAAGTTTGACATTCCTACCTTAGCCCACTCGATGACTGAAGCTGGTGCTGTCCTTATTATTCACCACGTCTTACTACCCGTCCAGGCTATACGCTTATTTACTAATATCGCTAACGGTTTAGGAATGAGCGAAGTAGAATTTAGAGGAAGTGTAACCTCATTTGCGTGGAGAGAGATAGTGGAAATCCATATATGGAAAACCACCTTTAATAGACCTACACCTGACCAGGATCGAATCACAATATCCCCGTCACCAGCAGTCAAGTCTATTGAAAGAGTATCGCCTTGGACCATGCGGCCACCAAAGTGGGGTCTACTGCTGTCCTCACTAACTATGATTTTGAGGTAGGAGTGAGGAAGGTAGAATTTTAATGAAATGTTCTTAAATTTGCGTGGAAGGAAAGTTGAAAACAATAAAGCAAGAAAATACCCTTAGCACATCCGGATAAGACACAATCCTGGACCTCCTAGTCAAATTAGGTGAGCCTGAAATTTAGTCCACGTGCCTACCGATATGGGTGGTCTGATAAATCTTCATTTAATTGCAGGAATAATAGCAGTTTGATTTATATATCACTTATGACTTAATTCAGAAAGTTTTCATCACTATTTTAATTACTAATTTCAATTAAATACAAATAATTTATTCACGGAGCAAACCAAACGAAATTTGATACAACTAAATAATAACAAATGGTTTTGGTTTATACAAGTTCATAAAATAAGTTAGAGGTATCACCCACAAATAATGGGGAACTTGGTTCAATTCCTACTGATATTGATGAACATAATGTTTTATCTACCCAAAAGTTCGTCCAAATAGTAGACTAGTTTATTTTGCATAGCTTTTAACACCCATCCGGGATAGAATTTAATAACTATAATGGGATAGGGATGAAATATATATAGAAATTAGAATTATTGTACCCCGATTTTCTTGGAGGTAGATTGGGAAAATATTTATGGAAATAACTACTTTCATTACACTCGACCAGGATTTGAGCCCCAATATCCTGACCATAAGCAAATCAGACTAAATTAGTCTAAAATTTAGGCCTCGTACCCAATGATGTAAGCACCAAGGTATTAAACGTACTACTAATATAAGAAGGGTGATTAAATATCAAAATTAAATACAATGTTTAAACGTAATCTAGTTACAAAATATCAAAGGTAACTCGTCATTAACAAGGTTGCTTCTAAAAGATCTACACTTCATTTACCTGGAAGCTAGCAGTGTTATATTGACTGATTACAGAATTATCTTATCTCACGAGCTACATCATAGTGTTACCCGTCAAGGTAAACTTGCTACCTTTCGTGGTAAACAATGTGTACAATTTATGTTAATTAGTTTTTAGCATTCATCTTTTTGATAAACTATTTGTACTCTTTTGTTTGACAGAATTCTGTTTTAAAATAAATATTGCTGGGGACTTTGTTTAGCATTTTCATTTTTTTAAAATAATTTGTCTTAAATTTTCATAAAACATTAATAAATACGGTAATACAGTGCTAAATAACTCAACGCTGACCGTTATACCGCGGATTCGAATATACCACGGGCCTTTATTTATCCCTGTGCCTTTGGAAGGTTTTAAGGCTATGCAGTTTCGCTAACATACGCCTATATTATCTTAAAAAAAATATTCTCACGTTAAAAACCACATAAAGCTACTTACTTTTTAATCAAGTGATTAAATAAATTGATAGAATATTTTTATGATTACTTATTCTATTGTTTAACGTGAAGATGAAAGAATTTTTGGAAATCCGGCTTATACAGGTTGCACCAAAAGTAATTGTGCAGTAAAGCACCATACACCTAAAAGCTCTTTTTCCAACAGAATTTAGAAATGTCCTTTATGGACCTAAGCACATGTATGTACACGCCTATTCATATATGATACGAAGAGGCGTGTCCAGACATGTCTTCAGGCCCATGGGCGACCTATCCAACGTCTATTGTAGGAAGAACAGCTACGAGGCTTTACTGTACAATACATTTTGGGACATTCTGTATACACAGTTTGCTTTAAGAATTTAGTTTTATCTGTCGCTTTGTCTGTAGCCGGCTTTTTTTTTGCAGTCTCTATGTTTAAAGTGCTCAGTAGTGTAATATTAGAAGAGTTTTTAGTGTTTTATATAATCACTACTTTAAAAATTAACTAACTCTTCGGTTCCAACTCGGTTGTCTTAGAACGTGGGTTGGATCCCTATCCCACAATCCCACGTTATAACCTGGGAGCGTTGTATTTTTCCCATGCAATAAAAATATTAAAGAAGGTCTCCAACGGTTTTTATTTTAGAACAAAAGTATGTTAATCAACGTATATCAAATGGCTTTTCAAACATTTACAGCCTAGAATTCACGAGTTATTTAAGAGGGGGTTTGATTTTTACAAAAAATATTTCACGCCAAAATTGAGTTGAAAGATATCAACATGTCTTTCCAGAAAAGAAACAAATGAATATTTAAGATTAGCTAATATTCAACGACATTTAACTCATAATGTCACAGTTCTGAGGTCTAAGTAAATGGTTATACATAAAGATATACACTTCTTCTAAAATTAAAGTAATTTTTATAGGAACACAACAGAACATTGGGAGATAATTAAGGGATATTTTAGTGTTAATTTCCATCGTGAAAATATTTTCTTTCTAGTAATAAGTGCTATTCAGGCATTTTAATATAACAAGAAAGTTACACACACACGAACCTAAAGCAACTAGGGGATTGGGAATAATAAATGTTAAAGTTTTGCTAGCTTATTATTCAGGGTTATTCCAACAAAGAATAATTAATAAGATGAATTCAAGTAACATACTATTCGGTAATTAACACATAGTGAAACATAAATTCATTATAACTATGAAGTGAGTTACAATACATGCGTGAAACCAAATGAAATAAATTATTTCCGCGAAATTGACTACTTAAATTTTCAAATGCGAATTATGGTCAATGTTGTTGATTTGAATGCGAATTAGTGACAACAACATTCCAATAACAAAAATGTGTTACATGTGTTCCTCGCTTAGGAAATTAATTCTTTAAATCAATTAGTATTGGTCAAATACGTACTAGGACTGGCTATTTTAATGGTCATTTTGTGACCGGAGGCAAGTATTTAAAGAAAAAGAATAAAAAACGACAATGCAAACACCTTTTTAACCTACTATTACTGTTTTGTTTGGTAAATACACTTTTTTTCTGTAATTATTTCTTATTTTTCTCTCACCATACCACTTAAGTAAGAATTGAGCTATTTTTAACTAAAGATAAATATTTTATTTACCCATTTACAATCATACACAAATCAGGTTTTCCATTGTGATGTAAACAAAAAATAATTGTACAGACTAGCCCCTGCGCACACAGCAAAGAAACTGGAAATTTGATTAAAAAAAAAAGCAAGTTTTATTCAAAAACAATTTTTCCTACAACCTTAACCCCTAACTTTTAAAATGAGTATGTGTTTCTCAAGATAGTTTCAGCCATTTTCTCTTAATTTCAACTACCGGAAACGGGTCTATTAAATTATATACATAGGCCTAGATATGTATATATTGGGGCAAGAGAATGGACTGTTTCTAAACAACAATCAAGTGATTACTCATGTTTCCTTGAGAAGGTCACGCTAGCAAGCACATGTTGTGGTTTTGTGTACATAAGATTGAGGATGTCATATGATGTAAAACCAAGGGTGTTCCGATGAGTCATTCAGCTGCAAGGTTTAAGGGTGACCGAATAATTTATGTAACGTCTAGATTCTAGAAGAATGGAAACAGTAATTTAAAACTATAAGCTATTTATAATATATTTATTTCTAAAAATAGCTCTTTGTAACATTTAAATTTTATTGGTTGGAATTAAAAATACCACAAAACAAAAGATTTTCTTTATTTAAAAACAAGTCCTTCAGTCACTGAGATCAACCATTATACTGACTTAAAAACCTCACGTCATCAACATTACTAACAAACTTAATGGGGACTGCGTAGGTAGACCCTATTGCCAATCTGATGTTGCGATTAGGTTAAATTTTGATGTAACTTTTAACTCTACATGAGTTTGGTGTGTACTGGATTGATAAACAAAACTGTTTTCAAAATCATATACATGACTTGTCAACATAGTTTAAAAGTTTAAATTCTATACTCTGAGAAGTCCAAAAATCAACACAGTTTGACCCACTTATTCAATTAAAAAATGTTACTGTAAAATACATAAGCTCACATTGTTTTGTCATGCAGTTCTAAGGAAAAAGAATAAACAAAAATTGATTTACAAATAGTTTTAAAACTTTAAAGGTGACCTGACAGTCTAGGGGTAAGGTGTCAGACCTCTGTGCTGAGGGTCCGGTGTTCAATCCCTGGTCCCGGCACAAACTTATCTGATTGCCAAACCTTTTCTTTACCGCTGACAAGACGTGTATTATTCACAACTTGTGAATGTATGGAATGCCAGGCCTCCACCGTGGTTCGGATCTCACGTTAAACTGTAGGTCCTCCATTTCATATCACAATCATCCTACCATTACAAATTAGTGTAAGTACGTATAAACCGAACGGGTAGTAAGACGAGGTGCTAATAATAATAAAGTTTTAAAAGCTGGTATCACTTGAGATATGCTAGTTATTTAAAATGTTCAATGTAAATATTGAAAAATAAAATAAATTAGTGTTGTCCATGTTGTTCACCATGCATTCATAAAAATTAATTATTAGAACATTTTTAGACATTTTTATGTTATCAGTCCTGATTGAAAAATGAGGCGATTCAACTCGTCTGAGTTAAAAAAATTTTTTTACTTTAATTGTTATCTAATATCAAGGAAAAAATGTAATTTATCGTTAATATAAGTGAATATTTGGAGAAACGCAGACGTTATAATATGTTCAAATCTATTATATTGGTTAGAGAAGTGGTTCTCAAACTTTTTACAATCGCAACACAATTTTTAGAACAACAAACTTTCATGACATACTTAGGTTTGATGGACAAGAGTGAAAAAAGGGGGGAAAGATCTTTTAAATATTAACTTTTTTTTTACCATTGAGTTTTTAATTTACTGTCGAATATTTTTTGACCAAAATCGATCTATTTCTTATAATGAGACGTGTGAAGGATGCGCTTGTTTCCTTTTGGTGATGTCGTCATCAACGTTCACGTCACAGACACCTAGCATTAAACAAGATTCCTGTATCCGGCTTATGCACCTTATTTTTTTCTTATTTTGTGTTTCGTTTATTAACTCTCCCCAGTTTTTAAATTATCTACTATTCTCAAATAATATTTAAAAAAAATTAAATATAAAATTTTAAGTGACCCACTAGTGGATCGCGACCTGCGGTTTGGGAACCACTAGGTTATAGGATTGGAAAACCAACCTTTAAATTTTAATATAAAATTTTACTAGCTACTAAACTCTAATTGAAAAAGAAGCAAACACATAGAACCTTTCTATGTCCAAGGTACCTAGTGCATCCACTGTAAAGGGAAGTTATTGACATTTTCATCGTACTTCCAAACGAATCCTCACAGGTCACGCGAAGTGGGGTGACAGTTAAGTTCTCTCCCTTCTTCTTGAATCAATACTCCGACTAGAGTAAACATTAGTCTCTCTAACTTGAGTTTCATCTTCATTGCTATTTACTTGAATAGAAGAATGTTAAATAACGTGTTGATTAAGTTAATATTTCCCATTAGGGTTTAGAATTTAGTTATTAGTATTTAATTACTTTAATATCTACGCTATATTGTTAGAAAAACACTATTTTGTAGGTTTAATTTGGTCACGTTTTACCCATTTTTGGTGAAAACTCAGATTATTCCAATGGCTAAATTATTAAACCCGGTGTGTGTTGCGGGCTATAGCTGAATTAAACATGTTTGCTTCAATTTGTTCTGTACTTTATATTGCACTTAATTTATTCTATACTTTACTTCGCATTCATCACAACTATACATCTTTTAATCATGCTAGTGTGGAAGGGATAAGGAAGGTAGAAATTAAAGAAAATATAAAAGTATTTTTGAGTGGCGGGAGGTTGGGATACCTTACCTCACCATACTTAAAACCATTCTGTGTACAACTAAAATATTTAAAAACTTACATTTCCCAGTATTTCATATGGGCTAGTGAAATACTTTAAGAAAAATTATTTAAAAATTTTAAATTAATATTCACACAAATTAAGTATTTAAATGATATAACTACTTCAGATATTTCTATACTTTTCTAATTTTTTTAGCTATTCAAAATTATCTACACTTTAAAATAATTGAAATCGTCCAATATGTTTTCATTCTCTTGTGCTCGCTTATGTCGACGATACACTGTAAGGCTAGAGAAACAAAACATTCTAGCAACAGTAAAAGTGAGAAGGATTATTCTTTCTGTCGACTAAAGAGGGAGGTTCGTGTTAGTTACTAGCTGTTAATCAATACTATCAGTATTATATCCACCTTTCAGCCTGCAGAAAAACACAGCCATCAAAGCTTGTTTCACACGTTCGTCGAAAATGGAAAACAGAATCTGCTTGGGTGGTGCAGAAATGCACACGCTTTCTGAAATGTATTTAGGCCCATCAGTCTTTAAAACACAAAATAGAAACAGCTGATTACCGACATGTTTTATCTCTTAGTTGATAAACAGATATATAAGAATAATATAACGACGGATATTTTCAAATTATTGTATTGTGTCGTGAAACAAATCAAAACAAAACAAGAACGACACACGCACTCTCCATTCATCAAGTTATTTTAAATCTCCTCACAACTATTGATGTAGTTATCTGCAGGTTGTCTGCTAGCGTAGTGTGAATAATATGGTAGTAGGTATCTCGCTTTGTAGCAGCACTCGCACCAATTGATTTGGTTGGTTTTTAAATTTGATTACGTTGACCAAGCTGATGGTGTCTTGCCGAATAAGGAAATCTGAAGTTATTTTAAGTCATGCTGAACAGACAAAGCCGATGACGCTAAAATCTTGTGAATGGTTTAGAGCTCATCACATGACCACGTCTCAGTACTGCTCTTGTTTTTCGTTGAACGTATGAAACCACAGTAATAAAGGGTGGACTAAAACAGTCAGCAATACAGTAAAGTGGTCACTGAACTCTTGCTTTGAAATAACAATAAATAACTGGAAATTATTATTTTTGTTTGGATGTATGACGACGAACCAGATAGGGAAATAAAGGTATTATGGACAAGCGGGTTGGTCAGGTTGGACAGGAACCAACATGTTTGGAACACATTCAAACCCTGGAAATGGGGCAGAGCAAGGGGGAGTGGGAAAAGCCAACAGCCATTCAGAGAGCGAGGGGGCGTGGTCACGTGACCAGCTCTAAGCCATTCAGATCCTGTGTTTAGGTGTCACCCCATATACTCCATATTTTAGGCACAGACTCTCCGATGCACATAGAGAGTATGGCAGCAGTTAAGGACATAAAATTAATTAGCAATAGGATGACAAGCAAAGTGGTAGCAGGGAGGTGACATAATATATCATCAATGTACCTTTGTCCAACAGAAGACCAAGATGACCTAGTAAAGGATAATTTCTATGAGGAGCTAGAACAACTGTATGACCAGCTCCCAGCGTATCACATGAAAATCGTGATACGCGACTTTAATGCCAAAATAGGGAAGGCATAATTATTTGGACCTACGATGAGAAATGAAAGCTTGCATGATATGAGTAATGATAATGTAATAAGATTGACGGATTTTGACACTATAAGGAACCTTACTGTAAAAAGTACTTGCTTCAACGCCAAAGGATAATCATAACTATAATTGGACCTTCCCATATTGGATTACACATAATCATATACATCACTTTCTGATAGATAAAAGACGTCATACAAGCTTACTTTATGTTGGGTCATGCAGCGGCGTGGATTGCTATTCAGACCACAACAAGCCGCACATCAAAAGAACTCGGTATAGCACGCTCTAGTATTCAACACATGGTTGCGTATATTAGAGCGCATTCTTATCAAAAGCGATTATTCCACGAACTGAAAGAAAAAGACTTCCAAATACACGTGCATTATTGTGCTAGTGTTTTAGTCAATGTTTATTAAGATTCTGACCATCTCTGAAATGGGTGGTGGTCTGACGAATATCACTTATTACTCAGTGGACATATAAATAAGCAGAAATGTCGTTTCCTTGGTTGGGAAAAGCTGGACGAGTGTGCACATGAGACCATTAAATTCTGATAAAGTAACAGCATGGTTTGCTGTGTCCAGCCACACCATCATTTTTCCATGTGTCATCGAAGATTAAGATGGCAACTCGACAAATGTCACTGCACAAGTGTACAGAGACCCAGTTATTTAATATTTCTAAATAGATCTATCAACATTTTGTGAGCTAAACAATCTTGATATGGAAAAGCTTAATGTTTCAACAAGATGGGACTATCGCCAATGCTAGTCGAGGGAATGGATACCTACTGCAACAGATGTTTCCCTGTTGGTTGATTCTCAGAGGAAGAGAATTTCCCTATTCTACATGAAGCTCTGACCTGTCAGTGCGTAGTACGTTTTTGTAGGGATTATTGAAAGAACAGTGTTTCAGACCCATTCCACGTAGTCTTCAATATCTTCGTGAGAACATTGTTACAGTACTGCAGAATGCAACTATGAAGCAGTGTGATATTATAGTTACTAGTCTTACCAAGCTTATTCAGCTTGTCATGAACAGTGCTCGAAAAAGTATAGAACACATAGTTGTTCGATAAGTGTTGTGTAGCATGATACATGCTATTCAATTATTTAAGTTACCTTTTTTGGGGGCCAACTAGTACTTAGTAGTAGAGCATAGTGGACGTCTGTCAGTAAGATAAGGGAAATCAGGAGGGCAAGTCAGAAATATATTAAGTAGAAAAACTGACCGAAAGAAAGTGTAGGAATCTACAGTGGAGCTTCGATAATTTGAACTAATTGGGGATCACCCAAGTCTGGTTTATCAATTTGTCCGGATTTTCAAAATTACAGTTACTATACCAAAAAACGAAAAAAATAATAAACGGGATACTTACGAAAACTTAGTGTTATAGTAGATACATTTTTATTTTATTCAAGCAACAGAACTTAACATTTTTTGTTGTTGCTAAATATCGCATATTTTGAAGGAATATAATAAGGCAAAAATCTAACAACGAAAAAAGCCTCCAGATATCTTTTTAACAAGGGTTGAGGTGCATTTTTTTGGTTGTCATGTCTGTGATATTGATACCACTGCGGTTATTTTTATAAATAATATTCTATTCTTGGCAATCCAGATTATTGACAATCCGGATTCTTGACGTACGAATTATCGACTCTCCTAAATTTAGATCAAATTGAAATTTTAAATAGGTTTGCTGCCCTGGAGTGTTCCCAGGATAGGAAGGATAACGCAAATCAATAGTAAAATTGGGAAATTGTTAGGAATAATATTATAGATTCAGAAAAGAGTAGTGACGATGTCTGCAAATAGAGTAGGAAGAAGTCATGGTTTGAAAACAGATGTTAAAAATTGACAGAGGAGAGAAGCGAAGCAAAATAACATTAATTAGAAAGTCCTATTGAATTGATGCAGTAAGACGCAGTGATGATAAACAAATATAGAACAAGAACACAAAAACCTCCGGCTCCAGTGGTCACATGGTTTAGGACATAAAAGCCATTACAGACTTGATTACCTTGTTATATCATTTTATTTGTATAGTGGTTTTACTAGTTTTTTAATAAATTTAATTCCTGTTTATTTTATTTAAGAAAATTAAATGCATATTTGCTACTATATAATCTAACACACGATTAAATTATTAATTTCATTACTCTCCTGGACCATACGTCCAGTGCCTTCAACAATTTTATCACCTCTGTCTAAAAAACAAAGGAACATTCGCCCGGAAGCCGTAGACCCTCCTCCGACTCCAGTCTTCACCAATCAGGGCCATCACACCGGCACATAGCAACTGTGATTTCTTGAAAGACAAATTCGCAGAAGACCACCTGTGTGGGCATTCTTCCTTCTTACAATAATCAAGGAATGCCGCTGTACAAACAATACAACCTTTTAGAAAACTAGCATTCCTTGGTCGACCCAACCCCAGCCATACAAGACGAACACAATATTACAAAGCTAGTCTAGCAACATGAAATTATTTTATAAACCTTTGATAGTGAAGTTTCTTAACTATTGACCCAAATAGAACTTTAACCAAAGCTATTTTCACAGCCAACTGGATAACTTCTAGGACTTGCAATGAAGTTGAAGCACTTATTTTGATTTCACACCCCCGTGAAAATCATATTTATGTGTGTGTTTGGATGATAATGTTTTTATTCTGCCAAGTCTTTTGAGTTCATCCAATTTTGGTGTTCTAAATAAAGCTTATTCAAATCGGTCCTGACGGACAAGTTTATTGCTTTAAAGATTGTTGAGTTATACTGTGTGAAAAATGTCATTTTGTCTTGCCATATGGCATAGCTTACCCCGATTCAAGGCTACACCACCTATGAACACGAAGTACCAGTTATATTCAAAATACAACCTGAAGTTTCTTTTGTATTTCTACCGCCATCAAAAAGTTGTCTCTCTATAATAATGTGACCACTATCCCTCAAAATATTACTTATTTTCTCGATGGATTTTTACTTTCTCTCTATCTTACAGGTAGAGAAAGTATGGTGATCGTCAAAAAAATAGAACTCGAGATTTTGATGAATTTTGACGTTTCATGACTTCCTGAATCCGAAAAAGTGGTTTTTGAATTTCTTTCTGTCTGTCTGTCTGTCTGTCTGTCTGTACCTCCAACTAGAGCCTAAACTATTTTACCGATTGAGCTGAAACTTGATATCTAGGGTTTTCATAGGGTTGCCCCGAGGGGTTTTTGGAATTGGATATCTACCCCTAAAATTAAGGGTAGTTTACTGAAGGGAAAAAAGAGAAAAAGTCGATTTTCTCAAAATCGGCTCTAACGATTTTGATTAAATTTCATTTATGAACATTAATAAATATTCCAAACAAAATGGCTACTCTCAATATTTCGGCAAAATGGCTTTAAGGGCTCCGGTCTGATGCGTAAATTAACATTTTTTATAATAGCTCCGAAACTATTTGAGATATGAAATTACTTAGCATTACAAATATGTATATATATTTATAATACAGATATTTTATCCGAAACATATTTTTATAAAATCAATAACTTTCAATCTATACGCAATTATATGAATTTTTTAACTTTTTGGACATTAAAGTTTAAGTATTGCGACCGTAAAAAAAACTAACCTGAAATGTTGATGGATGTCGACGTCTCATGACCCCCCGAACCCTAAAAAATAGTCTTTGCAATGCCGTCTGTCTGTGTGTCTATAAAAACTTAAAATTAAGGGTAGTTTACTGAAGGGCGAAAAGAGAAAAATTTGGTTTTCTCAAAATCTGCTCAAACGATTTTGATTAAAATTCGTATCTAGGCGTTGATTAAGATTATAAATAAACTGGCTATTTTCATTTTCCTATGAAAATGATTTTTAGGGTACTTTACAGAAGCGTTAATTTCCGTATCTCCACAACTATTTGAGAAACTAAACAACTTATCATTGCAAAATTGTAGGACTATTAGAAATAAAAAACTTTTATTTGACATATATTTTTATAAAAGCAACAGTTTCTGAGATATTTGCAAATATATTAATACAATTTTGTGAGCTTTAGTTGTAAACATATACTACTTAAGTCTTAACGCAATAATTCTCCAATGCCATAGAGTAATTAAATATAAGTATCTAAAAAAGTATGTTATTTTTCCTTAAATCTCTTAGGAGAAATGTTTGCATAGCAATGATCTATCTCCATTTTAGACTCAATAGTCAATATTTACATTTTTTATTGGTCAAAATGTATAAATGAATAATTAAATATCAATGCGATGACTTGAAGATCTGCAACACCTTATAAAATGTTAAAATTTTAACCAGAAATCGAAATTTTAATACGAAGTGTTGACCCTTGTGGAAGACATTAAACTGTTTGAAATGCTCTTAGGTGGACAAAGATGCGCCTCTTTTCTCATTGATTCTATATCATTGTATATTATTTTATGCGTGTTCTTATGTGGAGTGGTGATGATACAATGTACATTATTCCGTTTAGAAATCTTACGAGTTTATAGAAAGAGAGAGAAAGTCTGTGCGGTGTGCCGTACCATTTATTTTCCTTGATGCAATTTAAAATATAAATGAGTTAGTTACACTTGTGGTACTTAATCAAGTTAATTGCTAAAAGGTGACCTGGTGGTTCTAGGGGTAGGGTGTCAGACTTCAGTGCTGGGCATCCAGGGTTCAATCCTCGGTCCCGGCACAAACTTATCTGATTGCAAAACCTTTCCTTCACCTCTGACAAGACGGGTATTAATCACAACTTGTGAATGTGAGGAATGCCAGGCCTCCACCGTGATTTGGATTCCACGTTAAACTGTAGTTCCTCCATTTCATATCACAATCACCCTATCATTACACATTAGCGTAAGTGCGTAAAACCCGAACTGGTAGTAAGACGCGGTGATAATAATAATAATAATAATAATAATAATAATAATAATAATAATAATACTATTAATAATAATAATTGTTGCTAAAAGGCTTAAATGTTAAGTCTGTCAACAATTCATATCATCATAGCTTGTGACGTGTATTTTTAAATCATTATGACTTAAAAAAACACACTTGGCTCTAACTGTAAATAGGCTATTATGGTTAGTATCCTATTAGTACTAACATTCAAAACTACATGGTTTTGTTAGTGTACTTATATAATTCACAACTTTAATGAACCACGTCCTGTCACTTTAATTATTATTTTGCTACATTTTATAAAGATAATTTTTTTAGCACCACATATTACTACCCGTTTGGTTTATACGCCTATGTACTAATTACGCTAATTTTAATAGTCACAACCGCTTCAGTGGCCGCGTGGTCTAATGCACTACTCTCGTGTTGGACTATAACGCCAGAAACGGAGAGATCGAGATTCGATCCCGGTCGGGTGTATTGAGTTTTTTCCTTAAATATATTTCCACTCTCCTACGCAAATGCGGGGGCACTTCCTCTCAACTAAACCTCCCTAAGCCAGTAGTGTAATTTAGTGCAGAGGAGTATAATCCTAACAGGTATTAGGACGTGGTGCTAAAAATAATTGGTTTTTAGTGATGGTGAAGGCTATATTTATACTAGTCTACCCGCATTTGTGTGGAAGTAGAGTGGGAAATCATTTAGTAAAAACCAACCTCAGTACACCCGACCGAGATTCGAACCTCAATCTCCTCATCATCTGTGATCTAGTCTACTGCGAGAGTAGTGCCTTAGAGGCTTAGACCCTGCGTTCACCAAAGTGGATGCATAACTTATTGAGACTGTCCAATAACAAAAGTAAGAAAAATATGACTTTAAGACGCATTATATACGATCTAAAATTAGGGCAGCTACCTTCTCCGAATCACACCGGTGGTTTTAGAGTGATTCCTCCCAAAAATGCCAAGAAAAAAAAATTGGACCATGCACCACACACACATTCTCGGTCTCTTATCTACATTATAGACCTACTTATAACTCATAAGATATGTGAAACGAAATAATATATATTGTTTTAGAAACATAACGAGAAAAAATAACATTGCACTTCGTCAAAGAGTATCTAATTATTTTAATTATCTGTTTTATCTTATTATTATTATTATTATTATTATTATTATTATTAATAATAATAATATTATTATTATTAATTATTATATATTATTAATAATAATAATTAATAATAATAATATTATTATTACTAATTATTATATATTATTAATAATAATAATTATAATATATTAATAATAATAATAATAATAGTAATACTCTATGATGAAATGTGATGTTCTTTTTTGTCAGTTATATTTTTATAACAATGTATATATGAAATTAAAAACACTGATAAACAAACACATAATTTTTTCTCCATTTTCATCTCATTTCCCAAAGCTCTATCTGATGATATATGACTATGAATTGTAAAACATCAATTTTAACAATATTCTTTGATAAGATTGTATTTATTGAGTTCTACAACTCTGCAATTATAAATAATTTCGTATCACCAATTATTTCGGAATTATGATTAAAATTTGATATTTCTGCTTATGTAAAGTACCTTCAAAATCATTTTAATGGGAAAATGAGATGTGCCATTTAGTTTGTAATGTTTCTTAAACAATGCATTGATACAACCTTTATTATTATTATTGTTACTATTATTATTTTTACCGCGTATTACTACCCATTCAGGCTGCACGCACTTACGCTAATTTGTAACATTAAGGTGATTTTGAGATGAAATGGAGGACCTACAGTTTAACGTGGGATCCAAGCCAAGGCCTGGCATTCCACACATTCACAAGTTGTGATTAATACACGTCTTGTCATAGGTGAAGGAAGAGTTTGGCAATCAGATAAATCTGTGCGGGGATCGGGGATTGAACCCCAGACCCCCAACACAGAAGTTCGACACCTTACCCCTAGACCGCCAGGTCACAGAACTTTAATAAAAACTGTTATAGTCGATTGTTAGAAAATCGAATTTTTATCTTATTGCCACTCGTTAAACTACTATTAATTTTAGGGTTAGATGCATAATTCGGAAAAAGTCCACTGGTAAACCCTTAAGAAAAACCTATAGACGAAGTTTAAGTGTGATCATTAAAATTATTTCGGCTTTAGTTACAGTAACAGACGGACAGAAGACATTAAAACAAATTAATCTGTTTCAATTGACGTTTTATGGCTCATTGAACTCGAAAACGTGTTTTTTTTTGCGATGCCATCTGTCTGTGTGTCTGTATTTCAGTCTAGAGCCGAAACCATTTTACCGAACAAGCTTAAACTTGGTATTTAGGGTTTTCATAAGTTTCCCCTGAGATATTTTTCGAATTTTATATCCAACCCTAAACTAAGGGTAGTTTACCTAAGGGCAAAAAAATAAAACATATTTTCTCTAAAATCGGCTATAACGATTTTGATTAAAATTCGTATCTAGACACTTATATTCCTGAGAAAATGTACACGATGAGTCAACTCCAATTTTGGTATACCCGCAACTCTGGGAGATACTAAATAACCTTCCATTGCAAAGTTATAGTAGTACTATTGACAATAAAAAAAATTAAGTTACCAGGAATTTTTTTTTATAAAACCAATAGTTTCTGAGATATTGGCAAATATATATTTTCTTTAATTGAGATCTAGGAAATGGGTAGTTGATTGTTATGCTCTTTGTTGAAACGAGATGTTACATTTTCCTCTAAATTTCTTTCGAGTTCATATTATTTCCTCTATAGTGTTTATATATGTTTATATTATTTACTTTATAATGCTTTTTTCATTATGTTTCTGCAACAATGTTTTATATTATGTTTCACATATCTAACGAGTGTTAAGTAAGTGTTTCAAATCTGTACGGTTCATCATATCTTTTATTTTATTTTTGAAACAAAAAACAAAACGGAAACACTAACCAACCTGTTTATGTTGATATAAAAGCCAACATTTCTACCAAATTGCGCTTTGAACGGTCAGACAAATTTCTTCTTGAGACTATCCAACTGTATGGTAACGTGTTTACACTCGGAGAACAGGTCCTTGTCTTGAGCCTGTATGTCAAGAGACGAGGAGATTGTTAATAAAAGATCAGGTTAGGGATCAGCTCGCTAGAAGCCATCATTCGATACACTAGGCTAAGTCACGTTCTGCGTGCACTAGACCTTGCTCTTTCGAAGACAGTCTAATTCAGTGGTTTACCAAACTGTGGTCCGCAGACCAGTACTTACTGATGGTTTACAAGACATTCTTGGTGGTATTTATATATTAGAGCAGGTGTGTCAAGCTCGTTTGATACTAAAGACCACGTTAAACAATAAAACTACTGAGAGGGTCACATTTAATTTTTTTAGTATCAATTGTCATTATCTTAAGTAAAAAACAAAATAATTCAGTATTTTTTCATTACAAAAGAAGTTTATCTATGGAGTTTTAGATAGAATGGGTACTGAAGGAGTATGGTTTGAAAGGGATTCCAACAGGTCGAAGTGTAAGAAGGCTCTCACGGTGGTTTGGGCATGTTGAGATAATGAGTGTGGATCGAGTGAGTAAGCAAATATGATGGATAAGTGTGTGGATCAAAAGGAAGGGGTAGGCCATGTAAGACGTGGTTAAATGTTGTTGACGAATGTGTGAAAGAGAGAAAAAGAGTATATGGATGTTGTTGAAGTGAAGGGAGTATTTAAGGACAGGGTAGTTTAGAAAAAGTTAAGGAGGATGGATTAATTAAATACGAAGTTGTTTTTAGAGCTTTATGCACAGTTTCTTACCTACCCCATAAGAGAACGGCGTGATTATGTATGTATGTATGTATGTATGTATGTATGTATGTATGTATGTGTGTGTGTGTATGTGTGTGTATGTGTGTATGTGTGTATGTGTGTATGTATGTGTGTATGTGTGTATGTGTGTATGTATGTGTTATGTATGTATGTATGTATGTATGTATGTATGTATGTATGTATGTATGTATGTATGTATGTATGTATGTATGTATATATGTATGCACGTACGTATGTACGCATGTATGTACGTATGTACGTACAGTGCATGTATATAAGCTATGTATGTATGCATGTCTGTTTAAAGGAAAAGAGTAAGCCCTCTCTATAAAACTATAAGACTAACCTTATATATTTTATTACAAATATGAGGTTTTTTTTTGCAACAATGATGTTTATGTTGCATCAACTGTGTTACTATATTATATCAAAATAATGTTTATGTTAACAAATATGTATTAGTTAGCTGAGATCTCTCAGGTGTTTGATTCTCTTTAATGTTGGAAAACTGTTATTTTATGTATGTGCTGCCAATTATTGCAAATATTTGGTGCGCTATTTCAACAGATTTTGGAAATTGATCAATGTCTTAGAAAGAGTGCAGATTCTGTACACTAACCTCACATTGCCAGGATTCTCTAAATTATGCCAAATTCCCAACTTTCACATTATTAAATGTTGTAATTTTACAACGTTCATAAAAAGAAGAATATGGTCGCATTGAATCATGGTTTATCCTAAGGCTCATGGGCCGCTCAAAATCATGAACATGACTATGAAGTTGACACGCCAGCAGAAGAATATCGATAGTTCGAGGTTCCGTAATACCCGATGCATACCTACGTGACACAATGATGATCACAAGGGGAAAAACAAACAAAAAAACATAAACCCTTTTATTGTCTTTTTTCAAATTGAAAAATACGTATGCTACATTTACCCTGAAACATAACATGCTTATTTAGATGGACTTTATCTGGCCTTATTTTATAAGCCATGTCTTAATGGATAATTTACAAGAAAGTACCCACATTTGGGTGAAGGAAGAGTGGAAAACCATCTTGGAAAAACCACCCTCAATTCACCCGACCGAGTTTCGAACCTCAATCTCCCTGTCATCGGAAGTCTAGTCTACTGCGAGGGTATGGCCTTAGACTATGTGGCCACTGAAGCGTGTTACATATTTAGTTAATCAATTTAAAACAATGGAATAGCTTAACCCAATTTTTGTTTTGGATTTGTTTCAAAAATAAGTTCAAGAAAATTTCGATTAAGATTCAATACATTTTTACTATAAATTATTTGATTTGAAAGTTTTCCAAAGAAATAAATTCAGTTCGAGGCTAGGCCTAATTAGAGAGTGTAAGCTAATATTTGGTTTCGACAGTAAATTTAAAATCTTGGGTTAGTATAGGCCTAATTTTAACTAGACTCAATACCCGCTCCGGTGGCCGCATGTGCCACTAGTGCAATAGACTAGACAGTCGATATAAAAAAGGTAGGGGTTCGATCCCTATTGGATATACTGAGGGTGGTTTATCCTAAATGGCTTTCCACTCTCACTCCACGCAAATATGCGTATACTTCCTCTAATGAATTCAAATTTTCCCACCTCTCACACATTAGTGTAATTAGTACATATATGCGTATAGCCCAAACAGATAGTAAGACGTGGTTTTAAAAATATCTAAACTAAATAATTTTTTTATTAAATGTGAGTCTTTATTAAATATTATATAATAAATATAACTTTTTCATCAGCTTTTTTAATTGAATTTTACTAATATATAACATTATTTAAACACTTCTTTGGATTCGATGTTGATAATTGTTTAAAAACTAAACCATTAAAAAAATTAATGAGAAATGTCCTCGGATTTAGTACTTATGTTAATCACTGAACTATACTCATTGTTTAAAATCAATTATCTTATTTCGTTCAATTAAACGGAAAGTAACTAGCTGTATACGAAAATCGAATATTGAACCTTTGTATTTCCATCCCAATGGTCAACCACTGAGTCATCCTGGTTTAATCTCGTATCTAGAGCCATCTCTCTCTAGCTGTTTGTTGTGTTTAGTCCTTGTGGTAACTGGTGAAATTATCGACCACTCAGAGCTATCACCAATCACAGTCTACCACGACTCATTACTGGAAGGATGCTGTCATGCAACTTATACTTTAATTCATGTGTATCACAAACTGATACGTGATGATTGACCACAGACTAAGTTCTGATACTGAAATCAAATTCAATTTGACTCAAACTCACTTCGGTTAAAGGCGTCACTCTCCTAAGAGATTGGACTGCCGGTGAAGGGTATATCGGTGTTAAAAGTACCGGTCGTGTGTACTGTATGTGTTTATTTTTCCTCCCATAACTTACTTTCCGCTCTCCCTCCACGCAAATGTGGGTTTATTCCCTGTTAATTAAACCTTCTCTATTCTAAACACAATGGCGTAATTATTACAGTTCCGTATGATCCGAAAGGGTAGTAAGACTAATTACGGAAATAGGTAAAATTGAATTAGACTAGTGATATGATATGTCCCTTAGTACGATATGAAAAAGGATGGGCTAGTGATAGAGAATTGGTGTGCAAAACCAAAGGTCTTGTGTTCGATTCTCAGCCCAAGTTGCACTTTATCACTTAATTGACTTTGATTAAGTTAGTAGGACTGATAGTGTGTATATTCATCCCCTATCAGTTTGTGATACACATGGAATAACATTTTGTTTCATGATAATGTACTATTAAAAGTTTAATTTATAACAAAGTATTAATCTATTCTTATTCTAAAGATTAAGTGTATAAACCTAATTCGTACTTCTTTAAATTTGCTCGAACCCGCTATTTTATGAATATGAATCTTCATTTAAGTTACAAATTTTGAATCTCGAGTTGGAATCCAAATCTTGGAAAAATGATTAACATAAGGTTTTTTTAACACCACGTCTTACTATCCGATCGGGTTGTACACCTATGTATGAGGGTTTGAAAGTTCAAGGGTCTGAAGAGTCAAGGGTTTGAGGATTCGAGGATGTGAGGATTCGAGGGTGTGAAGACTCGAGGCTCTGAGGATTCAAAGGCCTAAGGTTTCGAGGGTTTGAGGTTTCTAAGGTCTGACGGTTCAAGGGTCTGAGGGTGTGAGGGTCTGAAGGTTCGAGCGTCTTGAGTATTCGAGGGTATGGGGATTGGAGATTTCGAAGGTCTAAGGATTTGAGGGTCAGAATATTCGAAGGTCTGGGGATTGGAGGGTTCGAGGGTCTGAGAATTTGAGGATCTGATTATTAGAGGGTCTGGGGATTGGAGGGTTCGATTATTCGAACATCTGAGGATTCGAGGGGAGGTTTTGAGGGTCTAAGGCAGGGCTTAGGAGTCGGAGTTGGCGGTGGAGTCTGTAGAAAGGTACCGACTCCGACTTAAAAAACTTATAATAATGTCAAACTCGATTCTTACTAGTATATATCTAATCAAGGATCGATCTTAACGAGTCTTAACTATCAAAACTTTGATGGCATACAAACAAAAAGAGAACATTCAGAATTTGGAAACTTTCATTTGTGATTATTATTAGTTTTGATTTATTATATACATAGATTAATGCATATTTACTCTCATAGGAATTTAGGAAATTTACTTATCCATAAAATTGTAATCAAATAAATATATTTTAAGTTCAATTAAACTAACAATTAATCTGATGATCCACGTGTTGGTGATAAGATGTCTTGTACTACCACGTTAATTTAATACTTTCATAGGAATTTAGTTTTCTTGTTCAGAAATTGTAGTAGAATAAATATATGGTTTTTATGTTCTATCAACCAAGTAGCTTGATGATTCAAGTGTTGGGGATGAAATTCCTTGTGCTACCATTTCAGTATTTTAATATATATCCAATAGTTATAGCAAATGTACTGTGTCAAAATTATTTTGATAAGTATTTTTTATTACTTATTAATATAAATTTGCCATTAATAAAGGAGTCGGAGTTGGAGTCGGACAGTAGAAAAAGTAGAGGAGTTGGAGTTGGAGTCGGAGTCTAAGGTTTAGCCTACCAACTCCTCAGCCCTGGTCTGAGGGTTCGAGGGTCTGAGTATTAAAGGGTCTGGGGATTGGAGGGTTTGAGGGTCTGAATATTCAAGGGTCTGGGGCTTGGAGGGTTCAAGGGTCTGAGTATTCAATGGTCTGGAGATTGGAGGGTTTGAGGGTCTGATTATTCAAGGGTATGGGGATTGGAGGGTTCGATGGACTGAGTATTCAAGGGTCTGGGGATTGGAGGGCTCGAGGGTCTGAGTATTCAAGGGTCTGGGGATTGGAGGGTTCGAGAGTCTGAGTATTCAAGGGTCTGGGGATTGGAGGGTTTTAGAGTCTGAGGGTTTGAGCGTTTGAGGAATCAAGGCTCTGAGAATTAAAGGGCGTGAAGATTAGAGGGTCTTAGGTTTCTAGGGTCTCGAGGCTCGAGGGTCTGAGGGTTAGAGGGTTCGAGGGTTTGAGGGTACGAGGATCTGAGGGTTAAAAAGTATGAGTATTCAAGGGTCTGTGAATTGGAGGGATCGATAATTCGAGGTTGAGAAGATTTTAGGATCTAAAGATCCCATCCATAGTCTACTAATAATAACTTAGGTGTAAAGAATTACAATAAATTAATGGTATTTTTACACTTCTGGCTCGAAAACTCACATAGACAGGGTATGCCTCCTTTTTTTATTTATTTTTTGCTTGTCGCGATCCGTTTGCTCTGCGCCCTCCACCCCTCACCTCCTATTCCATAACCCTCTCTCCCTCCACACACACACACACACACACACACACACACACA
>CABFWO010002785.1:0-29012 GCA_902155825.1 Timema genevievae | reverse complement strand
TGGGGACAGCCATTTTAAAATAACTGATCGTAATTGGGGAAGGTACCGTTTTATTTTTATAGGAAGCCCATTCTTTTAAAACTGGAAACTCATCTCATGTTGCTACAATGGTGTGGATAAAGTCAATACAATATACTTATAACAATACAGTTATGGAAACAATACAGTTATGCATAAATATGTATTATCGGAATATTTTTATAAACTTTAGATGAACTATATAAATTAATATATCAAATAATAAATCATTCTACATTGCCAGATTTTAGTGACATTCAATCAATGTTGATGGTTGAAAGTTGGCTCCCTATAAACATCAGGGTTTAGTTGCCATATAAATGGTACATATTTCATCTTAAAATTATGTTTTTTTATATGAGTGTTACTAGAAGGTGCCAATAAATTAGCTCTAATGTAGGAAACGACCACTTTATAAACATATTTTTAGGTACGGTTAGAAATATATTTTAAGATAAATAGTCGAATAGAGTGATAAATAAATACTCGTATCTTCCCATGATGATGTTATTTTATGTTTAAACCTTTAAACAACTAACTACATTAAAACGTATTTAGTTTGTTCTGTTTGAATTTTAAATTGCGTAAATCAAATGGGACTCTTTTTCCCAGACGCCCTTAACTCGTTTTATTCCAAGAAACGCCCTTTGTTCTCCGATAATGTTTAAATGTACAAAAACAATTTGTTATTTTAAGTATTGAGAGAGCTAGTTTTACAATAGGACACTTTAAAGAATGAAATATTCAAATAATATTTAATTAGTATTTGACTAGTGTCATATAAATTGTCCGTTTAGCCATAGAGAAAAGTATTTCACAATGCTTTAGATTAGGTTTAGCGTATATTGTAGGCCTAATCATTCAAGGTAAGATTTCTTCTACCTTTCAGGATAAATGGAATGTTTGTATGTTTACAATTTAATAAATATACCGTATTAGTGTATATATATCTTTAATTTTTATCTTAACAGATTCTTAAAAAAAGACATCTAATCAATTAGCTTGTAATTTTTTTTTAAATTTTAACAAGCTATAAGTAGCTATTCAATGACTTCAAATAATAACAAAAATAATAATGTTACCATTATAAATATTTAATTCTGTACATCTCATATGAATGTCTAGTGATACTGATATTCAGAATCATACATTAATTACTCTACATTAACAATAGTACGCAAAAAGCATAAAATAGCGAGTTTGACCGTTTATAACTCATGAACTATATTGATTTGAAATCATAGCCTATAATTATACACTTACCCGCCTCAGTGCCTAAATGGTCTAAGGCGTCACTCTCGTTTTAGACTGGTCTGCTGCTGATGGGGTGATCGGTGTTCGAATCCTGGCTGGGTCTTCTTAGTATGGTTTTTCCTAAATGGTTTCCCACACTCCTTCCACGCAAATTTAGGTAGATTACTACTAAAATGCTTCCTTCCTCATCCCTACCTCATTAAAGTAATTATCATATATGCGTATAAGGTTTTGGTTATAGTGGATGTGTGTTTTGATGAATGGTCTGTGCAATCAAATAATGTAAATTTTATGAGAGTGTTTATAGTGCCTACGTACTGTTATTCGGATGACGTACGAACTATTCAAAACAAGTCAATCGTTCAAATGTGTTTAACTTTCCTTGCGAATTCATACAAATCCTCGCTATGAGGTGCGGAAAAAAATGTATCAAGGAACGGACAGCAATCGTAGTTATGTTTATTTATTTATTTTACAAAATTACAATATACAAATTAAAAACGTATAATTTTGTATTTTATTGATGATAGGCTTGGTAAATATTTTAGCAGGACATTGTTTATACTCAAATGTTGTGTTGAGACTGCACTTGATTTGCGGGAGTGACAAAGTAATTTTTAAATATTTCTCTTATTTAACTCGCTTTTGTGCCCTAATTATGATAGTGTCTTTAAATAGGAATACTTCTCTCAGGTATAATATTATGTTCATATAAAGTAGGGAAACCTTTCTTGTCGATAATTTTGTTATGAAATGTACAAAAATCATTTTAATAAAATGTCGACATTTTTTGAATCCATTTGCAATTCAATTTTTTGACATAGCCATTTAATCCAGTTAATACTCCAAATGCACTCTCAATGCAACGCCGAGCTCTGGATAGCCTGTAATTGAAAATCTGTTCTTGATCCTGTAGAATATATCTATAGTATTATTGTAATAAATATGACTTCAATGAATAGGCTTCATCATTTAACAATTCAAAGGGAGCTGAAAATAATTTTGTTGACGGAATATGTTAATTACCTGGCATATTACAAGTATTTGTTTCCAAGCGTTTATAAAAATTTTAAAGAGAAAATATTCCTCTGTCACTCTGCTTGCCTAAGCACCAACATCAATAATAAAAAATTCGTTAATTGCATCAGATACACCATGTGATACGATATAAAAATATTTTTTGTAATTACTCATATAGTATAGTGATCCTAAATATGGAGGGCATTATTTCGAATAAGTTTTCCGTCCATGCATCCAACACAATTAAAAACATTCCATTTTCTGAAGTAGTCATTTGCAATGGTTTTCAAATGAACTGTAGTAGGTAGAGGCATATGTCTCTCACGGAAGCATTTCCATATTGAAATACATGTTTCATAAACTATTTGTAGTATTGCACTATGTGAAATCATGTATTAAAAGCTTGGTGCCATCAATAACATTCCAGTATAAATAAACCTGTAACAACAATTTATAAAAGCCTAAATGGTCCTATTGGTTTTTTCTTAGTTATATATTTATTTACAGGATGACAAAGAATTATTCTTATGACTTATTACAAAATTTATATTGGAATATTTACATTTATACCTGTCAATATTTTTAATGTTACTCTCAATAACTCATGTAAGTTTTCAATTTTATTTTCACGGCGAGCAGTCAAAAATAAGTGGCTAGGTCAGATGTTATTGTGAAACTTTTAGATATTTAACAAAGCCGGCTTTACGAGTTCTGACGAAAACTTATATTTAAAAAAAGATCCAGACTATTATTTAATGATGTTTGTTACCATATCTAAGAAAAGTTCTTAACGAAAGAATAATGATTGCGCGGACAAAGTTGCAACAAGCATTTTGTGATGAAGAGATTCTTGGACATCAACGTCAATCACACATTGATATCCACGCTTCAGGTTCACAAGATACACCCATCACTGTAGTAGCCCCTCCCAATGAGATTCTCCACAGCATACTTGGGAAAGTCTAACAGTCCTGACAACTTTCATTCAAGTAGTGATGAAGAGGAAGTAGAACTTGGAGGCCTAGCTTCGTATGTCTCTGCACACAACCCAAATACTAATACTAATACTAATAATAATAATAATAATAATAATAATAATAATAATAATAATAATAATAATAATAATAATAAATAGTTACTATCATTTTGTAGTTTTATATGGGCTTTACATTTTTTTGCTATACAAATTTTTTACTTATTTTGTATTTCTAACATATAAATGAAAATAAAATAAGTTATGTTCTTACCTCAAAGTTACGGCCAGTCTCTGCAGATGATATAAATTCACTGAAATTTGATTGCTTCGAGTTACTCTCTTCAATTCCTTTGAGAATGTAGTCAAACGTTTCTAGTGACATACTAAAATATTCAGAAAACTTATTCGGTTTGCTTAAAAGTTCTTGAAATAAAGTGTGGTATTCTCTATTTGTTTCTCTTGAAGCACACACTTTGTTTACATATTCTCTTAATATATCTATAATTTAAATTAGTAATAAAGGGCTTTCCAAATAGTAAAAATCATCGATGCAATCTATTATGTGTTTGTTGTGACCCAAAGAATGAAAATAATATCATTTCTTCAGAATATGCATTTACTATAACCACCTACTCTGACAAAAAAGTAAGATTATTCCGTCAGAATAAAAGTTCTTCAGAAAACTCACCACTATAAGCGACTATAGCCTAGCCTGAACAGATGGTAAAACGCGGTGATAAAATATTTAAATATACACTTGTTAAAATAATACAACAATGGGTTAATTGTCGAATGACCTTACTAATTATTCGAGCTACTCGCACATGTGACATATCGTAGACCTTTACTTTTAGTTACGTTACTAGGAGATTGCTAATACTTACACGATACCCCACTTTATTACTACATAAATATAAAGTACATAATGTTTGTTTTTAACCCCACACATAATTAATTGTTCGAGTTATACACTTATAATTAAATACGCAGATTAAAAATGAGGAAGGTCGAATTTATAGGAGATTTACATACACATAACCGGAGGAAAAGTGATAAATTATTTATGAAAAACTACCTTCTTTACACCCGGCTGGTTCTATAACACCGATATTCTCATTATCAGACGCCAAATATATATATTTTAGAGTGACGAAATAGACCATTTGACCACTGAAGTTAACTCTATAAAGTATTTTATTATTATTTTGCACCGCGTCATACTACCTATTCAGGTTGTACGCATATATAATAATTATGATAGTGAGCTAGAGATGAGTAAGGTTGAATTAAGAGGAAGTGTAGCCCCATTTTTATGGAGGGAGAGTTAAAAAAATTTTTTTTTAAACCATTCAATACATCTGACCGGGATTCGAACTCTTATCTTCCTGTCATCGGCAGTCAAGTCCAACATGAGAGTGACGCCTTAGACTGCGTGGCCACCGAAGCAGGTCTAATGAAGTTAATACCTTTTATAGTGCGGATACAAAATATTAATTTGAATGAATTACATATTTTTCTAGAAATGTACAGGCTTGATAATATTTTATTAGGCCTATATCAAAGACTGAAGTGATAAATTTCAACATAATTCTATTAATATCCCCTGGATTATGCA
Source organism: Timema genevievae (assembly GCA_902155825.1). Classification (NCBI taxonomy): domain Eukaryota; kingdom Metazoa; phylum Arthropoda; class Insecta; order Phasmatodea; family Timematidae; genus Timema; species Timema genevievae. The sequence goes on along the minus strand of CABFWO010002785.1, from coordinate 24,129 downwards.
ATTGAAGCATCAATAAGTTGAAATCAGTCAAAAACTGTCATATATTATACAATTATTAACCAAAATTTTCAAAGTGAGGAATATCGTGTGTTGTTTTTTTTGAAACCCTTCCACATATATAAAATAAATGGTACGGCGCACCGCACAGACTTTCTCTCTCTTTCTATAAACCCGTAAGATTTCTAAACGGAATAATGTACATAAGAACACGCATAAAATAATATACAATGATATAGAATCAATGAGAAAAGAGGCGCATCTTTGTCCACCTAAGAACATTTCAAACAGTTTAATGTCTTCCACAAGGGTCAACACTTCGTATTAAAATTTCGATTTCTGGTTAAAATTTTAACATTTTATAAGGTGTTGCAGATCTTCAAGTCATCGCATTGATATTTAATTATTCATTTATACATTTTGACCAATAAAAAATGTAAATATTGACTATTGAGTCTAAAATGGAGATAGATCATTGCTATGCAAACATTTCTCCTAAGAGATTTAAGGAAAAATAACATACTTTTTTAGATACTTATATTTAATTACTCTATGGCATTGGAGAATTATTGCGTTAAGACTTAAGTAGTATATGTTTACAACTAAAGCTCACAAAATTGTATTAATATATTTGCAAATATCTCAGAAACTGTTGCTTTTATAAAAATATATGTCAATTAAAAGTTTTTTATTTCTAAGAGTCCTACAATTTTGCAATGATAAGTTGTTTAGTTTCTCAAATATTTGTGGAGATACGGAAATTAACGCTTCTGTAAAGTACCCTAAAAATCACTTTCATAGGAAAATGAAAATAGCCAGTTTATTTATAATTTTAATCAACGCCTAGATACTAATTTTAATCAAAATCGTTTGAGCAGATTTTGAGAAAATCGACTTTTTCCCTTCAGTAAACTACCCTTAATTTTAGGGGTAGATATCCTATTCCAAAAACCCCTCGGGACAACCCTATGAAAACCCTAGAAATCAAGTTTTAGCTCAATCGGTAAAATAGTTTAGGCTCTAGTTGGAGGTACAGACAGACAGACGGAAATTCAAAAACCACCTTTTCGGATTCAGGGAGTCATGAAACGTCAAGATTCATCAAAATCTCGAGTTCGATAATTTTTGACGATCACCATACTTGCTCTACCTGTAAGATAGAGAGAAAGTAAAAATACAAAGGTATTGATTTGGTTTACGAGATCTGATAAGGGCCTGGATAAAATAAGGTTTAGATTGGCTTTGATCAGATTTTGTACACACATAATCACACACACACATACATATATTATATATATATATATATATATATATATATATGTGTGTGTGTGTGATTATGTGTTTTGTGTGTGTGTGATTATGTGTGTACAAAATTTGATCATATATATATATATATAAATCTATGAGTTCCAAAATTTAAAATTTGATATAATTCTGATTAAATCTTGTCAAATATTAGGATACAGCACATCTTGTATAAACAAAAATTATGAGTTATCGTAGTTATCGATAGTGTTTGTACCTACGTTGATTGGTTAACCGTAAATAATTATTAGATTAATATAATACTTTATCCCAATATGTAATTATATTTATTTGATTCTAGCTTAGTATTTTAAAACGGAGATGTTTGTTCGCATTTATGATGTTAGAAACTAGTACGATATAATATATTTGATAGAGTTTTGCTTTCGTATTTCATTTTAGTTGAGATTCAAAGCAAACAAAGAAGAGAGGACGGTAAATACTATCCAACTGTCTTATCGGCTTGTTGATCGTTTCTAACAGTTTCCAATACATTGTTATTTTGGAGTCTTTGAGGCGTGAGTAGCGACTCCCCAGGATTTACGCTATTTTAAGCTTTGTGTTATATTTGTTTATGAAATGTTATTATTGTTTATATCAATATATAACAACTTAAATACAAATAAGGCTAAGATATATATTTTTAGTACTATTGGAAAGGTGTGTAATTGACAGCACTACTTAGTAGTGGGGAAAACAAAGCATTGTTTACTTTTGAGTTAACGACGTTGCTTGGTTGTTGATTTCGAAGATATTTTGTGAAGCGGGTTGCATCTTAACTCGACGCACCAAAGCAGTCTAAGCACTATCACATTATCAATGTACAAAATAGAAAGAGAGGAAAGAAAATGGGAAGTTCACCCTTAGAGGGCCCTTATATATGGACTGATACGGATTTCCCACTTCTTCTGACGTGTTTACACATTCACTTTAATATTTGAACCCTGAAAACATTGACTTGCTTTTTAATTTAATCTTTTTATTGTTTCCTATTCTAGATAGAAGTATGCTACCATATACATTTTTAATCTACATCCTGGCATGAAGATTCCTACAGGTCATTTTCGTGACCAAGCCTAATAGACTTAAGTTGTGGATGATGTATAGATTTATCTGATTACCAGACACTTTCTTCACCTCTGACAAGACGTGTTTTAATCACAACTTGTGAATGTGAGGAATGCTCCACCGTGGTTCGGACTCCACGTTAAACTGTAGGTCCTCCATTTCATCTCACAACCACCCTACCATTACACATTAGCGTAGGTGCGTATAACCCGAACTGGTAGTAAGACGTAATAATAATAATAATAATAATAATAATAATAATAATAATAATAATAATAATAACATGGGAAATCCTATCTTGATTAGTGCTACGTCAGAGATAGGCAACGTCCTTAACTAAAATGAAGCACCATATAGGTGAACATAATACTTTTAACATTTGTTGGTGGATCTAAAATAATTTACTCAATGATTACACTGAACAATTGCACATTAGGTGATGGAGGGTACAGAAAAAAAATAGGGTGAAAGTCTAATTTTAACTCAATTTTAGTTGGTGCTGCCATCTGTTATAAAATAATAATATATTTAAAATAAAGTTAAGATTATCGTTAAAAGAGGTCTCTTACATGTTTCAATTAATTTAAAAAAAAGTATTTACTTGGGTCTTAATGGGGTTTGAGACATAAAATTCAAAATGTATGTTTTGTAAATTTTCCCTTGTCCACCCCATACCCTTCAAATGTAATAATATTTACTAGATTAAAGTAGCTAATGGTCATTGATGGCAGTGGTTTAATATCAGGTTTTATTATAAGTCTTTAAAATAACTAGAAATATACTATATTTATAAATTTATTTTATTTGCAGGTAGGTGATGGCTGCCAAACTGACAACACAGGAGGCATGAACTTTGAAGGTGAGAAATGCCACATGTTTCAAAACTGTCATTTGTCAAACGTTTAGTTAACAATTAATCAATTAGTCAATTAATTTCTTGCTTTTTTTTATTACGGTTAGTGTTTTTTAATTAATATATTTACCACCATGATATAAGAATAATATAAAGGGGTAGGGATGAGGTAGATATTTTTGGATGAAGTGTACCCGCATTAGCAGTGGAGTGGGGATGAGAACACCAAAGTAATGAATCAGAAGTATCAAGCCTAGTTTAGAGACTCAACCACCTCATCACTGGCGATCCACTCTATTGCGAGACTTACGCCCAAAACCGTGTCACCACCGGTGTGGGCATAGTTGGTAGAGAGAAAGTTATCAAATCTTTAATAATATCAACGGGCCAATGCAAATTATATTAGTCCAACAAAAACTTGCACTAAGCAATGGACAATATACATTTATTATAGAATATATACAGTATATACAGGCTTCCTTGCTCTGATCTCCTTTTTAGGAGTTTATACAATTATAATGTGAATTATATATATATATATATATATACTTTGTTTTAAAAGAAGTAGAGCTACATACACACATCCACCACCTAATCTTTTTACAAGTGAACCTGAGAAACACTATTGCTACTATAGTTACATATACTATATAAACCAAATAAACAAATTTTCCCTTTAATGAAGGGATTAATAAACTAGCGCTAGAACTCTGTTAGAACAAACAATTAATCGAAAAGGATTCCGTTATTAATCCTTAATAAGTTTGAGGATCTCATTTCTATAATTCATGATTCCCTTCCAATCGTGTCAACAAGCAATTAAATGAACAAGGCCGTGTGGACGAATAGACGAGTATCACTATTTAAATATTAACTGACCTGGAAGTGATTGTGTTTTAACAAAGATGTACTATGTCAAACCAGTAACGATTAAAAATCTATGTTGTTAAAAATCAAACAGGAATATTTATGTTAATGGAAATTATGCATCGTGTACACAGGGGCTGTTTCGACACACATTAACAAAGAGTTATTTTTTAATTTTAGGGTATTTATTATTTTTTAATAAAAATCACACGAAATAATTGAAAAATGAATGTACTAAATAATCTCTTTTTTTAGTACTGCGTGCAGCTACCCTTTAGACTATGGCGCAACGCCATACGCCAGGTACAATACACGTTAAACGTATATATATAGATAACTTTTGATGTTTTCTAAATAAAAACCATAGATTTAAACTTATTTTCAGTGGGATGTTGTCACAACTATCTACACAATAAAAAATATGGCTCTATGATTAAAGAAAATAAATAAACTTTAATCTCGTATATATGGCTTAATTTTATATCAATCGAATAAACTTACATTAAATAAATATATAGTATTTTTTCATTGAGTTAAATCTATTTACATATATATATATTGACATATATATATGTCAAGACAACCTGTGGCATATTAGGATACAAAATTGTCTCCAAAGGAATACACTACGCTTTCATTGATAAAATAAGGAAACATTCTCACTACACATACGTAGTCACGGCCTATATATGTTTGCACTGGTGATAAGATTTGGCCCAATGTTTTCAACTCATATTACCAAAATTTAACCAGAGCTGATCAGTTTGATCTAATTTCCCGCTAAATTTTGAACTAATTAAATCAAGATGTTCATACATTCAGTTTTTTTCGTAACATAAGGGCTAATAATTCTTAATAAAAAAGTTTTGTCTACTTTATATAGCTATAGAAAATACACTATCAAAACTTATTTAAAAAATCTCTTAGACAATATAAATATTGCTTTAAATTTGTATTCTAAGCACTTCAATCTATAAAGAAAGAGAATACTTCATACACCAATAATACTTCTAGAGCCTAATTATAAAAATAAGTAGAGCCATCGATGCAAAACTAATTTGCATCTATCTACTTCACCCCCAGATTACTTGAAAAAAAAAACCTAACTATAAATATAATCTCAAACAGACATTTTTTTTTAGTATCTAGAATCCCGCTGGCCACTATTTAACTATTTTAGTCGCTATACCCACTCTGAAAGAAGCTATATTCAACAAGACAGAAGCAACGTTGGCAACAGTGATTTGGCCTAGCTTCTATTCCCAAGACTCCCTCTTCCCTCCAACAGCCCACACATCCTTCATCATCATTTTTACGACACATGTTTAAGCGATGACAGCCTGCAAGTCACTTTTAAAGCCTGAGTTACGTCTATCCGCATGCCATTTTCCTTAGCTGCTATCAAAGTTTCGTTCCCATACTTACTGTCAAAGAGGAGATGTAGCCTCTTTTCCTCCTTAAGGACTAAGGTAGACGTAAGGCGTCTGTCACACTATCATTTTTTCGCAACAGGCCCCCTTCTAGCCAGTCTGGTGTTGCCAACCCACTCAGCAATTATGGCGCAAGGCAAAAAAGAGGAACTGACCAACAAAATAGCTAAAGGATAGTTCCAATATTTGGGAAGTAAATACTTAATTTAAATTTAAAAAAAATATCAGCAGCTAGTTAAATGTGAAGTTTTAATTATAAACAAAGGTAAGTCCAGAATTATAAATTAGACAAATATAAATATATATATTATGTAAAAACAAATTTTAGCGGTATTATACAAAGGTTTTTTGAAATATATTCAACATTATTAGCTATGCAAATGTGATGAGGATCCAAAACATTAAATGTTAAGTTACAGCAATTTAAAGGATTAGGTATATTGTTTTCTTTCTTTTGCACAAGTCTAACAAGATAGGGACCTTAAACTTATTAAATATTATTACAGTCAAAAGAGTTTTGACCATTAAAAGAATCAGCAATACGTACGATTACAAGGGCTTCAAGTGTTAACAAAGTGAATATAAAAAATATTGCACAAGTACAAAGAAAGGATTTGAATCCAATCATTTTTATAATAGTCAAAAGGGATTCCGATAATCATACCTTTCAAAATATTATCTAAGTCTAAAAGATATCAAAATTTGACCATATTATATATTTCACAAGTCTAAGGACTCCCAAAAATAAACGTTCCAAACGTTCAAAGCTTTTCTTGAGCCAGAAGGACTCTAAAAAATGTTAAACATAATAAATATTACAGTTTCAAGTTAAACATCTCAATATTTCCGTCTCTAATATTTCATTCTATTAGAAATATAAATAGGACTATCAATATATTAAATGTTTCCTAAGTTTAAAGTTTTAAATATTTTGCAAGACCAAAAAGAATCGATTAAAAATATCAAATACCTTTCTAGCTTAAAGGTCTTCATATTTCAAAAATATAATATTTAATTAGTACAAGGGAATATAGAAATTTAACGTATGATATTCAAGCCAAAAGGAAATTTAGGAATATAAATGCTGAAAAGTAATTTAGAGCTTACATTGTTAGGGACACGTAGATGTGTTGTAGTACGGTATCCCGCCAAGAGTGGCTTGATCGCCGATATGCCAGCCGTATTTATTTGTTAAACCAGACTCAAAAAGGGGTGGTGGTAGGGGTCACACATAAGGGATGGAAAGACAACAAACAAGAGGGAAGAGGTAACAAAACACGGAACATATGTGTGCAGAGTCACCTAGTCCATTCTAGAAGCTACGGCGCGCGCAGCACTGTAGCACCAATGACGTCACACAACATCACTATTCCCGACATCCTTTGCAACAGTCCGATCAATGTGCCTTCAGCTCTAGTTCCATCAGTTTTGACCCACAAGTGCGCGATAGTTGGTCGTAGCTCAGAGAGGGAGAGATAGAGAACGCGGCATACACAATAGTGAATGGGGCACCGGTGAGTATCTTCGGTCACTTCTATGGTTGTGGTGGGTTATTGCTTGGATTAATCTTGCGTCTAGCGTTATTTAAACGTTGTAGCTTTTATAAACGCTACAGAGAAAAGATGCAAGTGATGTGCCCCACAAGTGGAGTGCCCAGCAGAAAAAAAGGACAAGTCTGAGGAAGATCTAGAAAGGCATAAGTGAAGCGAGTGTCAGGTATAATTGGGGGATCTTGACACAAACGTAGTAAAAGGGAGAGGAGGGTTTAAGGATGTGTTAGGTAAAGAAGGATTGGGAGAGAGAAATGAGGAGGGTATAAGCCTGTTGGAGCTATGTGATATAAATAAAGTAAAAGTGGTAAACAGCTGGTATAAAAAGGAATGAGAAAGCCATAAGATCATTAGATACAGTTGGGATGGGGATGAAGAAATGAAAAGGTAGACCGTAAATATCCAGTTGATACCAAGTGTATCCTTAGATAGTTACCACAGGTTGCTGGTAACAAACATAAAGAGATGGGAATGCAGGAGAACGGTAGTAAGACAAGAAAGGAGAATAAGGGCATGGAGGTTAAAAAGTAAAGAGAAAAGAGAGCTTCACCTAACAAAGGAAAGAATCATAATGCCCAAGGATGAGTTGCAAAATGTAGAGGCGGAATGAGAAATATTAAAGAACAGTTTAGTGGGAACTGCAGAGGAAGTATGTGGGAGAAAAAATGACAAGGGAAAGTGGAAGGATCCACTTTGGTGGAACGCTAGCGTCAAGAAAGCAGTGGAGGTGAATAATAAAGCATTCAGAAGGAGTTTTAGTAATAAGAATGAAGAAAATGAGTTAGAATATAGGGAGGGGAAGAAAAAAGTGAAGCGAGGGGTATGGGAAATCAGGAAGGGTTAGATGCAAAAATGGACAGAAAAGCTGAAACAGAACGTAGAAGGAAGTAAGAATGTATTATATAGCCAGATAAGAAACAGGAGGGGAGAGAAAAGGCTAAAAGTTAGAATAGTGGATAAAAAAAGAACGTTGAATAAGACAGAAGAGGAAATAGAAAAACCATGGATGAGATATTTTGAGAAGATGTTCCGCCCAAAGGAGTAAAGGGAGGAGAATGAAACAGAGAGGCAGGAAGAAATAGTAAAAGAAGATTGAAGAGGTCCCACATGGAAAGAGATGGAGTTAGCATTAAATAGGATAAAACAAGGAAAAGCACCGGATGTGGACGAACTGTCTGAGGAATTGATAAGAGCTGCTGGTGAATCAGGTATATAATTGTTCTACAGGATGCTGAGTTTCATTTTGAAGGAGAATACGGTACCAGAAAACTAGAAAAAAAGTACTATAATACCTAATTTCAAGAATAGAAACAGAAAGGGGTGTGCACATCATGGGAAATAAAGCTAATGTTCCACTGTACAAAAATATATGAAAATATGCTCGAAAAGAGAATAAGAAATAAAATTAAAGGAAGGTAGAGAGAGGAACAGCATGGATTTAGGGAACAGTGGTATATAATATATTTGATCTTTGGCATACGGCAGCTGATGGAAGGAAAGTATTAATTTGAGAAATACTTGGTATTACTATTTATTGATGTGAAGAAGGCATATGATAGCGTGGATATAAATAAAGTTTAGAAGGTGAAGGAGGAGGCAAAAGTGGAAAGAGGAGTTGTAATGAGAGTTAAAATCATGTATGAGGATAACAGGAGTTTTTTTAAGATCAAATGGGGGGAGAATGGAGAGGTTCTAATTAAAAAATGGAATGAAGCGGGGGAGTTCCCTATAACCACTATTATTTGTAATAGTAATGGAAATGATCATGAATAAATTGACAGGAAAATTTGGGGAGGAAAGAATGAAAGCAATGATGTTTGCTGATGACTTGATGATATGGGGGGAGAAGGAAGAGGAACAGCTACAGAAATGGAATAAGGAAATGAGCAAGTGTAGAATGAAATTTATCACGGTGAATTGTGAAGTGATGGTAAGGACAAGGAAGAGAATAAGGCATACTGAAGCTATAAAGTCGGATGGAGTAGCGCTGAGAAAAGTACCGCACGTAAAATATCTTGGAAGCGTCATTGAGGCAAAATGTGGAAGTAGAGAAGATCAAATGAGAAGAGGACAGCAGGTAAAGTTGTTCTTCTGCTATGGATAATTGAAGTGTCCTTGAAGTGTTATACCGGGTGTACTTTGTACCCATTATCACATATGCAGCAGAAACCTGTACATTTACTGTAAGATAGACTGGGAAAGTGGAGGCTATGGGAATAAAGTTTGTGAGGAACATGTTAGTTATCATTCGGAGAAACAGTATTAGGAATGAAGACATCCTGTAAAGGGTAGATGTACAGGGAATACATAAGATAATAGAGGAAGTAATACTGAGATGGTATGAACATGTAATGTGGATGGGGAAGGATAGGATGCCAAAGAAAAGATGGAAATGAAGTATGTATGAAAAAGACCACAGGGGAGGCCTAGAAATCGATATATAGTCGGAGCAGTTAACAGAAAGTGTGCACGTGAGAGGAGAATAATTGTGGAAGGATATAGGAAGATGGGGACATTTTACTAAACTGACACGGCCTAAGGCTGGAAACAGTCGATGTTGTAGATATTAACTTACTGTCATAGCCTCTTTCCAAAATATTTAGTATTCTAGCCTCTTTAGACTTACTTTAGCTGAGAGTTCTCTATTTTTCTTTCAATACTCTTGTACAATCTGCAGAAAAAGTAAGTTTAATCAGTATTATAATCCTAAAAGAATTAATGCCCTTTATTGATTGGTAAATTGGGGGTATATCACAGAGGGCAAAAGATTTTCGAATTTGCTAGTAAAAGCTGTTGAACTCAGTGGTTTTGGGATAAAGTACTCGCCTCAGGACCCGATGTTAATGGGTTTAAACCCAGACAAGGTCAATGGATATTCCTTAAGCGAGAAAAATCCATGGCATAACTTTTTTCGGTAGGTAAATAAAACCGTTGGTACCAACTCGATTGTGGCAAGTTAAAGAAGCTTGGAAGGTATGTGAAAATACATTTACGGCAAAACTGATAGCACTTTTAGCGCTTGCTCATATAAATTAAATGTGGAAGGCAACGGGATATTACCACACTTTCTGAACTCCCCTGGCACATGGTAATCTACCAAATGGTGCAGGCAGCACTAACCAGATGAAGTACTGAGTGGATGCCCAGTGTTGGATGGGCAGAAATCACATCAAACCAACATTCAGATTGTTGACTTAAAAAGAAAAAGAAAGTAATAAGTATTCATATCGCCCTTTGGGAAACGTTTAGTCTATTAAAACTAATAAAATACACTACAAAATCTTTCATACATGATAAATTCTTGTGTCGAACAATATCATGATATTTTCATTCATTTAATGAAGACATTTTAAACTTAAAATATCCTTGGGTTTCTCTGTGCCATAAGAAAATTCATACTATTGTTGCTGGGTCCCCTGGAGTTGTTGGAAATGGAGTTGGGATGTATTTAAAAAATCTTCACTATAGTTCAAAGTTCATCTTAGCCTCAAATACTCTAAAAACGCTATTTTCTATTCTATTTATTTTAATAAATGTTTCTCAACCTTTTTACCACCCTCATATTTATGTATAAAAACTTGACGGCACCTTTAGACTTATACACTACCCTTCACGTAGCCCCTGGTATGAAACGTTCTTATATCCAGGAGATATAGATTAAGAAAACTCTTAGTAAAGGCTGCATTTAAATAAAAATAATTTGTTGTGACTAAAAGTTTACTGTTTTCTTTCGCAATGCGTCTTATTATCATTTCGGGATATTCTAATTTAACCACCTTAGTTTTTCATGGACTAGTATGTTATAATTGAGAGGAAATGCAAAATATTTGCGTGGATGAATAGTGGAAAACTATTTAGGATTAACTTCCATCATTTCTACCTGGTCAGGGTCCATTACCTCGATTGTCACAGGTATATCAGATCATAATCCGGCCACGTGGTGTAGTGGTCAATGCACCTGGCTACAAGCCTAGAGGCCTCGGGTTCGATTCCCGGCTGGTACCTAGGGTATTTTTCCCTTAAGGGGAATGATCCCAATGGTCACCAGGATTTGTATAATTAGGCTTAAGTTAGGTTAAGACTCACCCCAGCTCCACAACATCGTAATAACTATAATCACATCATCTCATTGAGGGTACGTGTAGACAACCTCCTATGGTGTACCCGGGGCAACGTTCTGTACCACCAGAGTGACAAATAGTCTACACATAAGGTGACCAAACCTGGATGTCAGGTCCCTCCCGGTCAAATGTGCCATACGATAAAAAAAACCCAGATCAAACAATCATGATGATTATACCTCTTTCCCACTGATGTGGCTACAAATTGTGGTAGGATTAATAAATGAATATTAACTAGCCAATAGTAATTTTTCCAAGGCAATACTTGGGGACTTAATTATAATAACCCCCGTAATTTCGCAGCACTGTTAGGAGACCATCGCAGCACCACAAGGTGCCAAAGATTTTCTTTGAGAACCACTGATCTAAATAAATCTCTTTAACTTTGTCGATATTAAACTAACTAGTTCGGCTTAAATTGTTATACCCCTGAACGTTTTTATCGACTATATATATGAGGTTGATAGGGCAATCGATTTGGGTGACTCTGAAGAAGATGATTAATGTGCGCCGTTCTCACCAACGAATATTTTGAGATAAGCCCCCTTTCACTATAAAAAAAAGTACTGTATTTTACCAATTATTGATAAAGTCTCCAAAACTTTGTAGAGCGTTAAGTCATCATTCATCTCGAAGCATGCAATCATTTAGTCTTGCAATTACGGATTCGCTTTGATGAACGAATTTCTCTTTCATCGAATTTATTTAAATCAATATTCAACAGTCAGCTAAAATATCTGTCTACGTTAGCGTGCACGAATTATTACTGTTGTTCAGAATGGATATTTAAAACAAATCACGGTTTACAAGTGTGGCACCATTTAAACTAAATATGAAACAATTTCCTATATCTATTAACCCATTTCAAACTTAGAAAAAGAGATTTAAAGGCTTTCACTTTGAAAATATTAAGTCCTAATAATATATATATATACGAGTTGAATGGATCCGCCACACCAGACCAGGAAAATTGTCAGCCCAATCCACTCTTTACATTATATATCAAATGAGACTTCAATCTTAAATTTAAATAAATTTTGAAATATTTTTTCAAAAAAATGAACGATAATAATACGTTTTATAAGAGTGTAACATCATAGTACGCTATTATAAATATTTTTTTTATATATAGATAAAGAAAAAAATCGAAATAGTTAAGAGTCCACAGGTACTGCGCTGTGTTTTTACGAAGATTCATCTAGAAGGCCTAATTATATTAGTCTTATCATTAGTTTTGGTTATTGATTATTAACTGGCTCAGACAATGAGCAAATATTAACCAATCACAAGAAATATTAGCTGTAATTTGTTCGGGTAATTTTATCAGTCATCATCATCATCATCAACAACAGCTTCCAGCCACTGGCTGGGTCTGTTTGGAACCTAAGCTTCTCCACTGCCTCCTATATTAACCCCAACTTAGCCCAGGCCTGTCCTTTTTCCTCCAAACTCCTCCTTACTCCCTTCAGCCATCTGTCCCATGGTATTACTCTCGGTCTCCTACCCCCCACTACCATATCCAACATCCTCCTAGACATCCTTTCCCTCTCCATTCTTCTAAAATGGTCATATCACCTTAGTTTCAATATCATTAGCACCACGTATTACTACTCGTTCGGGCTATACGCACTTACGCTAATGTGCAATGGCAGGGTGATTGTGAGATGAAATGGAGGACCTACAGTTTAACGTGGAATCCGAACCACGGTGGAGGCCTGGGATTCCACACATTCACAAGTTGTGATTAGTACACGTCTTGTTAGAGGTGAAGGAAGGGCTTGGCAATCAGATAAATCTTTGCCGGGAGCCGAGGATTGAACCCCGGACCCCCAACACAGAGGTCTGACACAATACCCCTAGACCACTAGGTCACCCCATAACACCTTAGTCATGCCTTATCTATCCTGTACAAGACTGGCTTTTCTTTTACTATTCCCCTTGCTCGCTCCTTTCTAATTTTATCAAATTTTGTAACACCAATTCTGCTCTCTCAGAAATCTCATTTAATTCACCCGCACTTTGCTTTCATCCTGGTCCCTAATTGCCAAAGTTTCTGCAGCGTACGTCAATATTGTTAGGTAATAGGCATTGTAGATCACTCCCTTGCACTTGTCTGGCATATCCATGCTCCAAATCAGGCTTCTCACACTTGTTCACGTCACGGAAGATGTATAACGGCACTAAGTAGGGGCCTGTGGGGATGAAGTACATTGGGGACCGCTTTGGTAGCTGGGAAGGCCCTGCACCAACCTTGAAAAATCACGTCTGATGGGGCTCTGGTGAAACAACGATAGGCCTAGCAAGCCAGTATTAGATGAAAACTGACTTTCGAAATAGGAACACGAAGCCTCGGAAAGGATATGACCAGTAAAGTTTATAAAACGACCTTAAATTCTTGTCCACACTCTATGTCAATAGCCGAAGCCCTGGAAGACCAGTTTTCGCAAAACATTTACCCTCAAGACGAGGACTTCTCCAGGTATATAAGGATGGCAATGGGTCTATTCTAAGCATGACCTACCTTGGATCTTCCACCCCCGGTAGCCAAAAATGAAATCGACTAGGTGATTAAGATGGTTAAACCATGGGAATCCCCATGAGTCTATAACGTAGACCCATATCAAACGAGATTTAGAGGAACTCACCCGAAAAAAGGAATATGTTTCTACGAAAAATGTTTACAGCAACAATCGCAGAGGTCTACACTCACCAAACGTGGAAAACAACGTGTGTTATAACACTCCTAAAATTCAGGAATTAGGCTCAGTTCCTACAAAACCATAGACCACTAAGCTTGCTAAGTAGCATACCTTAACTGCTGGAACAAATCATACTCAGAAGATTGGAATCTTTCAGCAAAGAGCACCGGGTAGTTTCAGGCACCCAGTTTTGGTTTCTTGAACTCCACTCCATGATCCACTTTCTCACAAGCCTAATGGAATATGTGGTAGAGGGTTCAACAATAAATAAATTAATAAATAACTATAGGCGTTATGATGAGCGTGGGAAAACTTTTGATAAATAATAATAATATTTAGCACCGCGTCTTACTACCCGTTCGGTTTATACGCTTAAGTACTAATTACGCTAATGGATTAGGAATTGGGAGGGTTGAATTTAGAGGAAGTGAACACGCTTTTGCGTGGAGGGAGAGTGGAAAACCATTTAGGAAAAACCACCCCCAGTTCACTCGACCGAGATTCGAACCTCGATCTCCCCGTCCTCGGCGGTCGAGCTCAACACGACTAGCGCGTTAGCCAACTACGCCACCGAGGTGGGTCTTTTAATAAAGTATGGCACTTCGGCCTGCCAAACCATACTTCCACCTTATAAGAATCTTTTTTAAGAATATGCTATTTCAAGAGAGTAGATAGGACGCGATCTCCACCACACAGCATCAGAGTAGGTTCTGTTTATCGCCGTTCTTTGTATCATCTACGTAGCCAACGTTCACACATACCCCGAGCATAAAAATACGGCTGTTTGCAGTCAATACCGTGGCCTATACAACCCACAGAAACACCTGCAATAGTCCAAGAGCTAGCTCCCATTTGATTTAACCGAAAAGATCTAATTCAGTTAAATATCCTATTTTATGGTTTCGCCAGTGAGAAATGAAAATCTGTTGGTCTGGCAGTCCAAAGTGGCCGGACTTAAAAATGGCAGCCATTCAAATTAATCAAAAATTGACTTTAATTAAACCGGAAAGATCTACTTTAGATTCATAGCTTGTTTCTTAGATAATTTATCCCTAAAAAAATTTAGTTTGGTCTGTCATTTGAGATCGGCCGGAAAATGGCTGCCAGACCAACCCAAAGTTAGAAAAAATGACATAAATTTAACCGGAACGATATAATTTTAGTTTCGGCACCAAATTACAGCTTACTGCAAACCTTTAATGAATATTTCGGTCTGGCAGTCCAAATCAGCCGGATTTGGGGTGACAGACCTATTTAAGAAGTCAAATTTGTAATATTTAGGTGAAGCTTATCAGAAAAAATATACTTTTCTTTAATGAGTAATTTTCCTATCTTTTACTTTACAAACAAAAATAATCTTGTCTGGCATTCGAAACCAGCCGGAAAATGTTTGCCTAGCCTACCCAAATTTGGGAAAAATTTATGACAATTCAACCCAAACAAATTTTGATGTTTGCATCAATTTACTGCTGACAGCAGTTCTTTTACTAAGTGTTTAGTTTTGCAGTCCAAGGTGGCCGGATTTTGTGTACCAGGCTGATTTAAGATGTGACATCTGTTGTTTCTTTCTTTCAGTCGTAAAATTAATATATGTTACAACCTACCATAGTATAGAGAAATATAAAAAAAAAGCTCCATGGTTTGAGCCCACAAGCGAGCCAGTAGTAATACATCTTTAATACAACTTTATACAACACAACATTATGCAATACATCTTTTTAATACAACGTTTACAACTGTTATGTTTAAGATAATTTGTAAAATATACAACCTATTATGTTATCAAACAACTCACATGTAATTTGTCAAGCTGAGTTCTGTTACAAGTATTATTTAGTTAGTCATCAGCTTCATCATCTTCTAATGGGTATGCTGCATCGTCATTTTCGTCATCTAAAACTTATTACCCTTCATGTTATATTCATAATGCTATATTTATAATATAAATTCATAACATTATTTAGAAATACCTCGTACTACCCGTTCAGGGCTACGTTTAAATACTAATTACACTAATTTATGTATAAAGCAGACACAACACCCAGCCCCTAGCCGTTAATTCAGCACTAAGAAAGATAAAACCAACATTTCCCAAATTATAAATTTTTCGACCATACTAGGAATCGAGCCCGGGACCCTAGCTTAGCAGACAGGTACGCTACCAACTGAGCTAGATCATCTGACAATTCATAAAGTACATGTAATAAACATACCTGATGGTTCATCGTCAGCAATTGCGTCGATAACAAAAGGTGGAGCAACCTCTCCATTAAACCAGATAGGTTCGTAGATCCCAGTAGGCCCGGTCTTCCAGCCAAAGTCCGCTGGATTTAAGNTGGGAACAGAATCTGGTTCAGGTTGCTTATAAAATGTTCTGAAATATTCCAGGAATTCATTGTTCTTTTCCATTACTTTGAAAGGAGTAACGTTTCCTTTTTTGAAGAAATATGATGTCGTATCACATCCCGTAAACGCATGCAAACCAGGCAAGAAAAAACACACATCCTTACCGAGTTCATTGAATAATATATTAACGTTTAAGTAACGAAGAGTGTTGTTTAAAAAAAATCCAACCTCCAGCCAAATTTTGGACAGTGCAGGGATTTTGTGAAGGTTCCCGAGTAAAATGACGAGCACATCAGTGTCATTGCACCTTATTACAATATTTTTTGGATACTGAAATTTTGATATAATATAAAGTATTCTTGTATCCGCTTCTTCATGACTGCATGAATAATAATTGAGAATAGCTTGTGAGGTGATATTATGTTCATTGGTGAACTGGTAACATAAATTTCCGTCATTCACAACGACGTACTTGTTTCTGAAAAATTCAGATGTGGAAGGCTCTTGCCATTGGTTGATAATAAACTTAAAGAAATTTATTTTAAATTCATCACTCTTTAGGCAATTCATAAAATTCGTTGGCTCGACTTGGTCAGGTACATTTATAGCATAAACTTGATGATCCAGATGTTGCACTCACCGTTGCCTTTCTGCGTCCTTGATGCTTGGTTTGAAGTATTAGTCGAATACCAAATGAATATGCTTAGCTATATATTCTGTCACCATCTGAAGAAATTTACAAGAAATTTGACCCATAATTCGAGGCTCCTCTCCAATAGTATGAAGTAGAAATAATCCATCGATCACGACTAAGTCAATAAAGTCAGGCGACTCTGTTGAAATCCTTTTTTCTAAATGACTCACCAGCGCCGATTTGTCAGTTTTGTTGAAATCCCCATCTGCACGACTCAAAGACCTGGGTGTTGCTGTCAAAAGATACTTTAGCACTTCAGCGATATCAATTTGTACTAAGAGGATATGGCCAACATCTTCGCAAACAAGTTTTTACTACTGACTTTCTCCTGTAGTTTGTCATCAGTCGCTTTCCGGATGATTTTCTTCTGTTCGTTATCAAAAGTAAGAATTTTTTTTAATTGGTTTCTCAAAACGTTTGTTGTCTTTAGAACATTCTGATATAAATTCATTCCTCGCTTTCTATCCAATTGCTTCCACGTTCAGTAAAAAATTGGATAAATAATCGTGGACCGCTTTCCCAGTTGTAAGGTTGAACAGCATATTTTTATTTAGAGATTCATCAATTGGGTTCAAGTGACTTTCGATTGAACTTAATAATTTCTTTACGGCATCCTTGTCTTTTGTAATTCTGTGGAAAGAAAGTTCAGCTACAACGTCATTTCCTTTGTTAAGTCCTACACTCTCTTAGAGTAGATGAAATTATATCCGCTTTTATTGAATGGAATCGAGCCCACCTCTCTCTGGCTGATATGGAATTTGTAAAATGGGAAATTCCAGTTAATTTGTTTGCTGCATCGGCGTTCACATTCTGTTCAAGTATAAGATAAACTGCTGATCTTGAAAAGCCTAGAGGAGTTATTCTGATTGCAAAACACCCTGATTGAATGAAATGAATTAAATCAGAATGCGTATCCTTGATTTGCATTGAGATTGTCGTGATACTTGACTAACCATCTTGCATAATTTGGTTGGTTTAGTGCGAAAAAAAGGTTAGTCAATTTTGGAAGTATGTTCGTATACAACTCATGGTCACTATTTCTTATGCTTTTGCTAAAAATAAAAAGTATCCCACTAATTTAATATAAATAATGTAAAATTGTGGTGTTTTTCCATGTCCATCAAGGGTATCATCTCAGTGTGTTGTGTATTTCTTTAGAAAATATTTCAGCCCAGCTGACACGTCGAGTTCATTTCCTTGCGATTTGCCTATTGCCTCAAGTCCCTCAACAATTTCAATGCTAATTGAGATATCAGTTGACTGCAGAAAACTCTGGAAATGTAATATCTTCAGTGCTTAGGAAGCAATGGGATGAATGCGTTTACATCTATTGAAATGTTTTCCCATTACAAAGCCGTTCATGGATCCACTAGCCAAGATACCTGCATCAACCATGACATCTGTAAGGCCACAGTCTTCTATAAATTTGCCTATAGCATGAAAAAAGGCCATCATTGAATTGAAGTCTCCAATCCATATAGCCAGGCCATATAGCCTACGGAAAGTAGAGGGATACACTTTCAATAATTAAACTTTGTTTAGATATTAAAAATTTGATTTTTCAAATCGGTTCAACCCCAGAATCCTGCCATATTGTTCTGCCAGGCTGATTGATTAGTGATAAACCTGCAGTCAGCATCAAATTAGTGCAAAAATCAAAATTAGTTTCAGTTGAATTGTCATAAATCTTTCCCAAATTTGGGTAGGTCAGGCAAACATTTTCCAGCCAATTTCGAATGCCAGACCGAATTATTTATGTTTGGAAAGTAAAAGATAAGAAAATTACTCATTAAAGGAAAGTAATTTTTTTTCGGATAATCTTCACCTGAATATTAGGAATTTGACTTCTTAAATAGGTCTGTCACCCCAAATCCGGCTGATTTGGACTACCAGACCGAAATATTCATTAAAGGTTTGCAGTAAGCTGCAATTTGGTGCCGAAACTAAAATTATATCGTTCCGGTTAAATTTATGTCAATTTTTTCTAACTTTGGGTTGGTCTGGCAACCATTTTCCAGCCGATTTCAAATGACATACCAAACTAAATTTGTTTAGGGATAAATTATCTAAGAAACAAGCTATGAATAAAAAGTAGATTTTTCCGGTTAAATTAAAATCAATTTTTGATTAATTTGAATGGCTGCCATTTTTAAGTCCGGCCACTTTGGACTGCCAGACCAACAGTTTTTCATTTCTCACTGGCGAAACTATAAAATAGGATATTTAACTGAATTAGATCTTTTCGGTTAAATCAAACAGGAGCTAGCTCACAGTCTACAACGTTACCTAGACTTGTTTGAGCAGTGGCTACAAGATGGTGGATCAAATTGAACCCTTACAAGTCTACTGCAATCACGATATCTAAGAGAAGGGTTAAAGTAATCAAAAATCTAAGTATTGACGGTGAAGAAATTCTGTACAAAATAGAAGCAAAATACTTCAGAATGATATTGGTCGGGGCTATCATGGAGATCGCACATCGATCTCACAAGAATAAATACGCTAGTGACTATTCAATAGTCAATAAATATATCATTAACTAAGGTATTACTTAACAGCCAAACACAACATCTCTATCAATGTGATGTTTACACTAAACTGGTTTGAACCCCCTCTAAATCCTACCTCAAGTAGTACAAAACAAGGTTCTTAGAGGTAACCTTGGGGTGAATGTATGTACAAAAAAACTCAACACCCACAAATTGACACCCAAGAGAAGACACACAAGATACATTTGCAAGGAGAGAAACTGAGTATTCGACAGAAGAAGCGAAGACCAAAATTAAACTACACAATGAAGAATATTGGACAGTACAACCTTAGTGAAAAGAGGAAACACGAAAAACTCAGATTGGTATAAATAATAAATCTTGTTTATCCAAGAATAACCAGCAATTATCTCATAAAATTTCAGGAGATTCTTACACAATCAATTCCAAATCACACATTGGTTCCTATTACACGTGTGTTTTCAAACCATGCTAAAGGACTCAATTGAGTAAAATCATACCACTCACCACCTTTACACACTACAACCTACATCCCCATTATTTACCTCACAATTAAGCAATACATTCCACACAAAGATGTATCGTCTTTGACTAATTATCGGTAATCTTAGGAAACGATCAGACACGTAATCGCTCTGAAGGTCACTTTTGACAATCACATCGGGTGGAAAGGCACACAAGGGAGGACCTCCCACTATTTGTTTCATCAGGCATTCCAGACGATGGCTGTTGTAACTACATCCAAAACGTCGGAAGTTATTAGTTTTCCAACGCGTCTCAAGCCCGGAAACATTAATTGTTATTTAAAATAGTGTTTTGTAGCCTTGTTACAAAATAATAATAATACTCTAATAATGGTGTTTCTGAGCTACATCAAGCAGTAGCTCAGTTTGTGGAAAGATTAACCAGTACTAATGTACCGTTTCCCAGGGAAAGTTCGAACGTACTAATCGTACATACTTTTCATGGGGGCTCTTTCAATGTCCTTATGAGATGAGGGGGAGATGACAGTGAATATGATGTGATAGAGCCAATGAAGATCTTAAACTAACTTAAGACTAATAAACCAAACCATGGTGACCTTGGAAATTATTAACCTTTCGATAAAATTCCCCTGCCGGGAATCGAACACGGGACTTCTAGGTTAGCGGCCAGGGGCTCTGAGCACTATAACACGAGGCCAGTTTACTTTAAAATACTTTATTTGTTTGAGGAATGATTGATAAATGTTTCAAGATATTTCCTTTAATATAAGAACTGCATTATTTTGGAAGAAATATAATTTAAAGAGCTAGTTTCAACGTGCCATGATTTTTTTAAATTAAAGAATTAAAATATAAGGTTTTTAATCTAATAGGTATATGTTGATATATTTCGCCTCACTGTTGGCATGACCCAATCTTTAAAAAAAATCATGATCTTAGGACATTTACAACGCGTTTCTGCTGTCTGCTAAGCGGGCCCCTCAAAAAACCTCGTGTGAATTAAATCTTTTCTAAGAGCAAATATTTTTATGAAGTCATTCATTTCTGATCATTTTCTTGCATGTTTGAGACTCCCAGAATGAGAACCATCCTGCTCTATGACACTTTGGCTTCATGGGTTAATTTATGAATCATTACGGAATGGCACACTACCGTAATTTGCCTGGCTTTATAAATAGTGCAGACGTAACAGGAATGTTGTTTATGAGCTTGCATCGCTAAGAAAACTAGCTATTAACAGTGGTTGTTAAAAATAAGGCGTCAAAGAATCATTCGTCGCATAAGGCATGGGATTTTAAATTATTGCGTTTTCTACCATCTTTTTAGAAGACAAACTTATTTTTATGTTTACATTGGAGTATTTCACATGTATTTTACGGTCGTTGGTATTGAAAGAAACTTGTGTTCTGTATAAAATTCCATTTTAGTAACATTTTTACATTATTACCAACATAACTTTTTAAGAAAGGACAACATCCTTTCAGAGCATCAAAATTTTTAGTTATTTTTCAGAAGTTTTTTTAGCACTGTGTCTTACTACCCGTTTAAGCTTCACGCATATGTACTAATAACACTAATGAGTTAGGTACGAAGATGTTTGAATTTAGAGTAAGTGTGCCAGAATTTGCGTGGAGGGAGAGTGAAGAAATTTATGGAAAACCCACCCTAAGTACACCCGACCGAGATTCGAACTCCGATCCCCCTGTCATTGGGAGTCCAGCCTATTGATAGAGTGACGTTTTGGATCTTTTGGCCACCGAAGCAGGCTAGAAGTATTTTATTACTATTCTGAAAAAATTGTTAATTTATGGAAATTAATTAATTAATTATTTATTTAATTACTAGGCTACTCAGAGAAAAATACTTAACCACGTATCTAATATTTTATAAAATTTTATTATTAATTTTGGGTTGTTTAACAGTTAATTGTTTTTTTAAATAATTCGTTACTAAAAAAATGATCAATATACAATTCACATGTCTAATTTATAACCTTGAATCTTATAAGTAACTAAAATTTAGCCCTAATATAAGTGTTTTTTTGTGCACAGCATCTTAATAACCATCCGTATCATCCGTAAAGTAAAATAACGAATGTTACACTTATACTGAAAGTATGGCTTAAAATGCTGCTAGCCCAGTGCCTAGCCTAGTGTCTTATAATTGTACCCAACAAAACATTGTGCAAACATTTTTCTAAGCTACCCACGCTGATTGTTAATGTTCTTTTAGGCGTCATTCTCTGAATATACTAAGGTTTCCTAAAGTAGTCTACGTCTGCCTAAATAAATTTCTTTTTACCATGTTGTTTAATTTATGAGTTACACGAACTAGTGCTCAAGCAGTCCAAAGTGTCAAGTCCACAAAATTATAAATATATAAAAAAACACTTCGGTGCCCACGTGGTCTAACGCACTATTCTCGTGTTGGACTAGACTTCCAAAGATGGGGAGATCAGGGTTCGATCCTAGTGGGTGCACAGAGGGTGGTCTTTTCCACGCTCGCTCCACGCAAGTTCGGTTGCATTTCCTATAAATTAAGCCTTCCAAATTCCTAGCCTCTTAGTATAACTAGTACATAGGCGTAAAACCCGAACGGATATTAAGATGCGGTGCTTAAAAAAAGGCTCAATTACACACACTAAGGTTTCCTACGTTAAGAATGCAAAGGTTCAAACTTCAAGATTTTTTTTTCGAAGTTATCCAAACTTATGGTAAAGCAACTTGAGGAGTTAGGCTCTGAATATAAGTAAAAGTAAAATAATACGCCTGATGGGCACATTCTCAGATATCCCTAGACCTAGGCCTAGCTATACAAAGTTTCTCGTTCTTGATATTACAGCATTTAAACATAAATATCCATACTAACCTATTTAATTTACCACTATAGAGTTCCAACTTCATTTTATCGGGAAAAGTCTTTATATATATATATATATATATATATATTTATATATATGTATATATATGTGTATATATGTGTATATATATATGTGTGTGTGTGTGTGTGTGTGTGTGACTGTAAGATAAGATCAAACCATTACCCATTATCATTACAAGAAAACTATGATCTCTCTTTAGATTTAAAATTGAAAAGTATTTTGTAATTACTATTTAGATTTTCAGTGGATTTGTCGATGAGGTTAGACAAAAAAAACCAAAGATCACTAGATTCAATAGTACATTTTGTTCATAGATAATTGCTATTGTTCGCGTGATTTTAGACATACTCTCTTAGAAACCACCAATTTCGTAGAGTGTTAACCAGGGCCATGGGGTCGTATTCGGGATCAATTTTGGATGGATTTGGATTGGGTAAAAATGTAACAACTCAGACGGTGGCCTCAAAATTAAAAGAATTATAATATTCTAATAATATATGGTAATTATGTAATTTTAATTTTATACTTTTGTATTCCTTAGGACAAATATTTGTAATTTGGATTTGACGAATGTATTCAAATATACATTCAAAATGTCAAAGAAGCTTCCCATGAAAAAATATGTAATGGAATATTTTACTGCGGTAAATTTGTTATTGCCCAATTGGGTGGCTGCACGGTCTAAGGTGCTACTCTCCCAATAGACTAGACCAGCGGTTCCCAAACTTTTTGAATCGTGGAGTACTTTTCAAGAGAAAAATTTGTCACGGAGCACTATAGTTGCCTTGATGCTAAATGCATGCGCATTCATTTCTTGCTATATTTAACTACATGCAATTTTTTAAAGTTGTTAATAGATATTTTATTATATAGTAAAAGCACGAACTATTTTTAGATTTCTAAATAGCTTAAATTATGATCTAAACTTAATTTTTTCTATTGAAAGCCATTGAAAATTGTAACTTTAAATATTGTTTTCTCAAAACATCAATTTTGCACATAAGTGTCTTTGGTATAAGGGCGACGATATTTTCACATATACTCTACATATATAGATACTAAACCGAATTACAGCAGTATTCACTATGGAAACAAAAGTTTAAGCATTTGGGCATGTTAAATATCAAGTTTTATTTCATTATAAATGTTATTTTATGCCTTAATTACAGAGAAATAAGAAATTTAACTACATAAACGCAAATAATCAATCAAAAACATAAATTAACCTAAAGCAACACAATTGATAACGAATTCAAAGTAGGTATTGTAAATCCACAATATGTTGTCCACACAGATAGTGTTAAAACCATTCTCATGGCTGCA
>CABFWO010002784.1:96831-108227 GCA_902155825.1 Timema genevievae | reverse complement strand
CTGTTCACAGAACTACTAGTAAGACTGTAGTAACGATAATAACGTGGAGGGAGGTCTATTGTTCACAGAACTACTAGTAAGACTGTTGTAACGATAATAACATCGAGGGAGGTCTACTGTTCACAGAACTACTAGTAAGACTGTAGTAACGATAATAACATGGAGGGAGCATATTATCACTTCACTCTGTATCCACAGTATTGTAGCTATGCCGCCATTGCTCACAAATGTGAGAAAGTACAACATTTAGACTAGTATGGAAATTCTGTTTACGGAACATTTATTATTACTGTATTATTTAGCGTTTTTGAAGGGGGAATATGGTGACCCCCCTATAACAAATTTGCTAAAATCATATAGTGAAATGTGAATCAGAAGGAAACAAGAAAAACAAAATTTTATTACCTTTGTAATAAGTTAATTACGACAGTTTTTAAAAAATTCTCCACTGTCGCTACAAGAAATTCAGCATAAATAATATTTTATAATGATTATTTATAAACTGTATTGCTCTGCCATTTTTATTGAAGATAACGAACTAAGATACGGTTTGAATCAAAGAGAAAATAACGTGTTTCTTGGTTTAAAGTAGCAAATAGTCTCCCCAATTCAGTATGTAGTACCAGTTTAGAAGGTGGCTGGCTAATAATATATACTCTGCTTGCATTGTGATGAATAGACAACTATCCTCCACTCGACCAATTTGTCTGGTTCCCCTTCCCACATCAATTCTCATGTGTGTACGTATGTGTAGAGGAGTGTGTAGGGGAAAGCGGGTTGATATCACAAACTGACCTGATTGGCAATACCTTATTCGATCTGCACGACCCTTTTTTATTCCCCTTTACCCTTTATCATAAAAACCAAACAGAATCTCGTCTCTCGTATTCGAAAGATTAAAGTTGGCTGCTTTCATTTCGTTCGAAATTTTCGTCGAGGGAGTTTCGTTGTGGATGTGCTGCGTCGTAAAGGGACTCGACGTTCACGAAAACAATAACAGGAGTGTCTCCGGAGTGTCACCAAAACGGTGAAGAGCTGTCGGTCTATTCGCTGGTCTACTGGTGGTTGGAACCTTCATAAAAACAAAAAGCAATATGTTCCCTCTCGAACACAACTTCAAAATGTATGGAAACACAATCTTTTCTTGGCGATCGGTTGATTGCTACTATCAAATAAACTGGGTTGTATTGGAAATACAAATCTTTAACATATAATAGAGAGAAACCTGAACTTTTCGCGATCGCAAAAAGTGCGATTTTAAAAAAAAAATTGTCTAAACGGTTGTTTTAGGTTTCAAACAACTTTTTCAACTTTGGAATCTGTTTTCAAACCTTTGTTCATACCGTGAATTTCAAAGAAATTGGATGTTTATTGATTTTATTATGTTATTACAACATAATTCAAATTTAATTCAGGAATTTCAACATTTTAAATTGAAAAATAAAAAAATCGCAAGGTTGATGAAAAATATTTGCTCGTTTGTGAAGTCATTTTTTTTTTCAATGTTCAAATTTTTAATTAGAATTTAATTTCACGGATATAATGGTATTTTTCTCTTTTTAAGTAATAATTATTTACAGTTAATAATGAATATTTAATTATATACCTACTTTTATTGTTATAATATAGGCCTACGCATACTGCATACACTACAATTTTTTTTCAACCACTTTTCAGAATTTTTATCATCGCCTTTCAACATTTATTTCCACACTTTGGCCCACTTTTATTTACCGAAAAGTTCAAGTCTCTAATAATAATAGGTCTTATGAAGCGTTTGCAGATTCTTGTATAAAGTTCACTATATTACTACTTTGTTATATAAATTACATAAATAATAAAGTAAAAATATGTATTATGCAAGCTTTCATCTTAAATAACACATTTTTTTTAACAAAGGAAAACGATTTAAAAAAATATATAGTGTGTTATATAATATAAAAGCTTGCATAGTACATTTTTATACTTTGTAATTTATATAATTTATATAATGTATTGAATATGGTCTCATTCATATTAAATGAATTATCACTTATCTAATAAACACCATTTATTATTTATAATACAATACTTTGTATACGACCATGTAGTTTATAAAATAGTTGGCCTATAAAATGTATCAATTATATAATAGCTATTATCAATTAAATAAAGTACTAGTATATTTGCTAAACAATATTTATGATGAGTTAATAAATCTGTTAATATTAATGAGTAAGCCAAACCATCCAATTATATTTTATGTATTTATGATTTTCCCTTTTTGACTTGAAAATGTCGGTGAAACACAGAGGAGACGTCGTATAAGTTTTTAAATAACATTAAAAAAGATATTACAAAAAATATAACGATTCAAATATTTAGAGCTATTAGAGCTGATTTATATATTTACAAAATCAGATAAACTAAGGGCTGGTTCTACAAACAGTAATATATTTATTTATTTGAAGTATTCAATGTGCACTTTCTGAACCAAGTGATAATATCAGCACACTAGAATGTCTATGAGTGAGAGTGAAAGAGCCTATCAATTTTGCCGTGAAAGGTATTTTCACGTACCCTCCAGGGTTCTTTTACATGTCACAAACGACATGACACCGATGGCTTTACTTACTCTTCGAAGGAAGTTGTGCTACGGATTTTTATCGCTCAAGAAGAATCCGCTGACCACGGCTGGGTTTGAACCCACGAATATAGGGTCCTGAGGCAAGCACTTTACCCCGATACCACCGAGGGAACAATAATTGTGTTCATATTCAACATTAACAATATTATGATGTGATTGTCAATCTATTCTCTGGTCGATCTAACCAGCCAATTATCTCCTATCAAATGTTTGAGTCTCCGATAATAATGTTAATAAAAGACATAACCTACAAGTTTTTAACAACTGATTTAGTTTTTGCATCCTTATTATTATTTAAGGGACCAATGAAAGTAAATTGTGTATTTTATATAATATTTATTTTGAGCGTGACTCATATTTTATGGTGTCAATACAATGAAGTTATAGAGAATGGTTGAGATCCAAAGCAGCTTTTCTTTAATCATAGAAATGTAAAATTTGTGTTGAGGGTTCGGATTGATTTTATTTTACTGTGTGTATTTATTAATAAAAACAATTCCATGATGTGAGCCCTCAATCGAGTTATATCGACCGAGCGGCCGCCGTCTGCCGGCGAAGCTAGTGCCAGCCTCTGCTGATACAAGGTGCCATGTGGGCAGCATAATGAGCTCCCACCCGTTAGTCTCAATTTTCTAGATCGGAACTGCTACTTTTTTATTTAAAAATCTCCTGGTTCCCACAAGGCTGAGTTGACTCCGTTTCAGATCCGCTGAATCGGATAAAAATTTGGAAGCGTAACATGAAGTGTAACTATTACTTTTTACACATTCCTTTCGATCAATTAATAGGGTCTAGAGATAATAAGATCTAATCCAACTTGATAATATTACAATTTTATTTAATTTACATTATATTTCACAGTAAATATCTACGCGATGCAACATTCTTCTGTCTCTTTATCGGCCACCCAGGCAAAGTCTTCTCGAAGGACAAGGAGGGGAAGACGAGAGACGATTGCATTACATTACTCGAATGTTCTAGAAGCAAAGTCTTCGTAAACAGCCCTTTTAATAACCCCAGTTCCCTAAGAAGTGAAATAGCAGCGCGTGTGAGGTGACCTGGCGGTCTAGGGGTAAGGTGTCAGACTTCTGTCCGGGGTTCAATCCTTGGTCCCAGCACAGACTTATCTGATTGCCAAACCCTTCCTTCACCTCTGACAAGACGTGTATTAATCACTAACTTGTGAATGTGAGGAATGACAGGCCTCCACCGTGGTTCGGATTCCACGTTAAACTGTAGGTCCTCTATTTCATCTCACAATCATCCTACTATTACACATTAGCGTAAGTGCGTAGAATCCGGACGGGTAGTAAGACGCGGTGCTAATAATAATAATAATAATAATAATAATAATAATAATAATAATAATAATAATAATAATATAGCAGTGCGTGTGGTCGGA
The DNA here is from genome assembly GCA_902155825.1 of Timema genevievae. Taxonomy (NCBI): domain Eukaryota; kingdom Metazoa; phylum Arthropoda; class Insecta; order Phasmatodea; family Timematidae; genus Timema; species Timema genevievae. The sequence continues at coordinate 104,199 of CABFWO010002784.1, read as the reverse complement.
TTGAGAATTTACCTTTAATACAACAATGACGCTAAATAAATAATTAATTAAATTTACATAAGTGATTAGAATCGATTACAATTTTAACCTGACAACAAATCGCATCAATCTACTAAGTATAATCAAAACGCATAGATTGTGAGCTACGAATAATAACATTACAAGGAGATTAGAACCGAGGATATCTGGATCCAGGGACAGGAGCTCTGACCACTATATCACAGAGGTGGTCTATTTATTAATATTACTACACAATTGTTTAAAACATCTTTCTTAAGAAACGTGTCTGAAATTGCAGTTAATTTAAAAGGATATATAAACTTAAGGCAGCTTATAATACCAGAGATTTATAGTTTATACATTATAGCCAACGCTATGTATGGATTTAGGTAATTTAATAATAAGATTTTCCAAATAGAGTGCTTTTTACAGCATTGCCATGTTTGTTTTACTTGATTATTTGATTAAATATTTGGTCAGTTGATCGGATATTTTGTTCCTTAGTTAATTTTGTTGCAACCCACGCTTTTATTGGTCTAGGACCAAGCTAATTGGCAAACCAATGATTGAAGAATCAATATGGTATCTGTGCAACCAACCCCTTATTTGTTTCTGATACCATATTTAAATTTTATATTTTTATCAGTGGGATCTCATCGAATAATGATCTTGAGAATGTTGGCATTCAAGTTCCTTTCTGCATGACAAGATGTCCTAAGTCCACTCGAGTAGAAAGGAATATGGATATGTCATGACCTTTAGTTTGTTGTTTTTAATGCTAGAGGACTTAGCTTATTTCACGTCCCCTGCGTCTTACCACCTAACCTGGCCCTCCCCATTTAACTACACAAGGGGGGAGGTTCAACCTGTGGTACGTGTACCCCTGGGGGGACGTGAGAATTATTCAGTGATGTTGAGCTTTATAATTGCTCCAAGATAATCTAATTTGAAACTAATATAACCAACCCAGGGCTCTCATTAGTTCAGTATTTTATATATTTCCATTGAAATAAAAATTTTGCATTAATGATTTTCTTTTCTTTTATGTCCAGGCTGTGAATAAATGTTATCTAAGTCAGTGATTCTTAACCGGGGGGCCACGAAAGGTTTATTGGGGTGCCTCGAAAAATATTTAAAAAATTTATTTGCTTATTACTGAAGTCAATAATCTTAAATTCAAATTTTAACTTTAAAAAAAGAGTCCAAAATTAAATGATGTAAGATGGTTAGTGTAAATTATAAATTTTATAAAAGCAAATGCTCTTAATTATTCTAGACTATTTTCTGCTCTTTGTGAAGAAGTTGGTGCCGGCCATACTTCGCTACCACTTCACACAGAAATTAGATGGTTGTCGCGAGGGAAAATTCTTGACCGTTAATTAGAATTAAAAATGGAAGTTGAAAAATTTTTAAATGATAAAAAATCCAGTTTGGACATTTATTTCGATAGTAGGAATTGGATTGCAAAATTTTCATATTTGGTGGATATTTTTTCTATTCTAAATCAGATAAATTTATCTTTACAAGGAAACCAGCCCACCATTTTTACGTTGAAAAGTAAAATAAAAGCGATGAAAATGAGATGAAAATGAAAATGCATAGATGGAATCAAATAATATAAATACATATTTTTGAAATGTTTCCGAACTATTCGCAAATAATTTCAGACAGCAATTTTACCTTTGATAAATAGCATATACATTCTTTAATTAAATGTTATCTCCAGAAATTAATATAAAAATTCGATAAATATTTTCTGAATAATGAACTCGATAGCAGAAAATTATGGATTTCAGATTCATGTAATAACCAGGAAAATACCAATTTATCACCTACGGACGAGGACACACTGTTAGAATTAACAAAGGATTTAAGTCTGATCTCCGTTTTCAAGAAGAAAAATTTGGTCCAATTTTGGATACATATCCGGAGTGAATATCTTCATCTGATTAGCATCACCATTCAAAATTTGCTGCCTTTTTTTCTATTTATTTATTTGAAAAGGTTTTTTCCACAGTTATAATATTAAAACGAAGCAGTGAAATCGTCTCTGAATTGACTTCTAAATGGGAATAGCATTAAGTAATAGAATTGAAACAAGAATGGACCAATATTAGTGGAAAGTGTTCAACAGCATTAACTACATTTAGGTGAGTTAATTTATGTTTTTTATTTGTTATTATAATCAGTAAAAGAAGCAACTATTTTAGAATAAGTCTTAATGATTATTATATTAGTAAAAACTAAGAGGCCGCGAAAATATTTTAGGAAAATTAGAGGGCCACGAATAATAAAAGGTCAAGAACCACTGGTCTAAGTGATATGCGAAGTTTGTAAATGTTTTACTTAGCTAAAATATATGTACATGACCTATTGATTTTTGTGACCTGATATGTAAATTATGTATCTAATCAAGCTTTAATAAGATTTTAATCAAAATAACACACTTCTTAAGTTAAGTAATTAATTAAATAAACAACACTAAGAATATTGATGAAAATTTTAATTAATTCATTAATTTAAAATATCAAGCTTTTAGGGTTTGTGGATGAATGGACATGCTACAGAAATAAAAGATTTAAAGCCACTAAACTACACTAATGCGTTAGGATGAGGAAGGTGGAACTAATAGGAAACGTGCCAGAATTTGAGTGGAGCGAGAAAGGGAAACCATTTAGGAACAAACACCCTCAGTACACTCGGCCGTGATTCGAACTCTGACCTACCTGTCACCGACAAGCCAGATTGGACGAACCCGACGTTTCGTCAGCGTGCACACCAATGCAGGTTGTGTAAGAGCGAAGGAAAATAATTTATTTAAGGTGGTATAGAAAGGAGTGTTAGTTAAAATCCCGTATTTTGCCAGTTTTTATTGTAAAAATACATTTTTTTGCCAAAATAAATCAAATATTTATGCAATAGACACGTTAAGTTTAATTATCAACTGCCACCCCATCCCCCTCTCTATAACTTTATCGTGGGCCTGTTCTCTGTCAGGATGTGCTATTGCCGAGGATAGGTGGAGGTGATTGTTTATATGACTCTGTGGGTTCGTGATTGACGAATACTTGATTTGTAAGGTTCTTATTAGTGCTTATATCCGTAGTACAAATGTGATGTTTATATTGATATCTGGATGAAAGAACATGAAGAATATTCGGAAGCTTGTGACAAAACGAGGTGTTGCTAGGAATAGGCCTGTCTGACTCCTAGGTGATCCCTACACGGTTTTCGAACCACGGTACCCTGGGCTCGAGTGGTAGCACTCTACCACAAATACTGATGAACCGGCGTCCTAGCCCATGTAGTCCCGAATCAGGCAGTGAGACCCCTTGACTACGTTGTTGATTAGTCAGCCCTGATGGTTGGATTCCCTACTTCTTATCCTGTCTTCTGGCCTGGTGCTGACAATGTTTATGTGGTCAGCTCCTCTATTCTATTTGTTTAGAGGATAATAACAACCTACAACACTCGTTTTGTCATTCACAATCCAGAACACACAATATTATACAAACACGCCTTACACTACACATAATAGTCTACACATATAATGGTATGTGACAACAAACTTTTTAAATAAAGAAACAAAGTCCCAATCAATTTCCGCAATGCCCTTGACAAATATTCAAGATGTGTTTAGATTAATTTACCGTATGTAGAAAAGTGGTACGGTGCACCAAACAGGCTTTCTCACTCCTTAACCTAAAAAAAATGGAGATATTGACTTAAAGCTAGGGATGTCTAACTCGATTCTTGGATACTTTGATACCCTCAATTTTTTAGCTCTAAATGAAATTACTGTCAACTAAGAAAAAGGCAAAATTCAGAATGAGTAGTAATCGATTTTCTATCATATTTGTTTATTTGCCGTTATTTGATATATTTTGGTTCAGTTAAAAACGCTATTTTGTGAATTTTAAAGACTTGTGCTTTCGACAGTTGTTTCTTACACTTTTTTTTAACCATTATTACATATTTGACTCAGTAAAGTCTTATTTGTAGGTAAAAATAAATAATTACTATTGTAATTGCTAATTTTTTATTAATGATGTATAAATGCTTTAAAAGTGATAAAATTGATCTTTTTTATATAAAATTAAAAATGAATGGCTTTTTATAACTATATAAATTTTTTTGTATTTTTTCTTTACTATAAAGTTGAATAAATATGTTTTTATATGAGGTTGGAAGCTTGGAAAAATACTGAAATAGTAAATATTCAAGAATCGATATCGAGAATCTAAAAATCGAGGTTGAACTTGAGAAATGGAATTAAGAAAAACAGGTATCGTGACATCTATACTTAAAACTCGTAAGATACATGAAACGAAATAATATACATTGTTGCATAAACATAATGGAAAAAAGAGTATAGCATTCTACTAAAGAATCTGCATGACATAATATAAACTCTTACAGAAACATATAGTGATAAAAAGAAACACCCCGGTTTACCAAAGAGCATTACAATCAACTCTCCATTTCCCAGATCTTCATTTCAAAACATATTTTCCAGTTAAAAGTTTTAAAATTTTAAGAGTTCTACAATCTTGTAATGGTAAGCTATTTCGTATTCCAAAGAGTTGCGGAGATACGCTCAGAATTGGAGATATCTGCTTATGTAAGTCATTATTCCGGATAAAAGAGACGCACCATTTTGTTTGTAATAGCAAACAGTACTTATATACGAAAATTAATCAAAATCGTTAAATCTGATCTACACACAATCTTTTCTTCTATAGGTAAATTACTCTTAATTTTAGGGTTTAGTATAGAATTATAAATAATCCTAGGGCGAACCTTGTAGATATCCTAGACACCAAATTTTAGTCCTATCAGTAAAATAGTTTCGGCCATAGATCTAGATACTGACAGATAACAAACATCTCGAAAACACCTTTTTTTGGGGCTAAGCGGTCTATGAAACGTAAACATAAATCTATATCTCGATTTTTTTTTGACGATCACAATGTAGCATTTTGCTGCAAGAGTGGACGAAATTATGATTAAACTTACCCCACCGTACTGCCAGCAGCGTCAAAAAGGAACACTCATAACATCACGAATAAACACAACCTCCCGCCACATGTTGATCGTAATACTGGACGTCTATTGTGGATACTGGCGTGCCAAAGAACAAAGAACTTCGATGGTGAAGATGTGCTGCTCACCCCTAGTTACGGAAGAAGGTGGAACTGTCCCGATAGATCCAGAACGATATTATCAGGCGCATGTTTCTTTCCCGAATATTCCAGATGTCCACCCCTACCCTTTTGTTCCGTCGCTCCATCTTCTGGGTTATATCGTATATATAGTGGCGTCTGTGCTATGAAGAGTCACTATTGGACTTGGCTAGATTAAGAGCTGGTGAAGCTCTAGCTTCATCGTTATACATAATGTAAGATCTAAATTTACTTTTCGGCGTAGATAATTATTTCTTATTTTTAATCTTGTAATTTATTCAAAATTCCTTTTTCGGCTATTTAATTTAAACTTCAAAAATAATGTAAGATTAACTTGTCATCACTTCAAATATTATTTAGTTGCAGGGTCGAGATATTCATATTTTAGGATCGATCATTTTGTGGATTAGCGAAGTAAACAAATTGAGATCGACTATAAAGATATTATCGGTAGAATGGGACTAAATCTAGTAAATATTGGGGTATTCAGTTTTGTGAACATTAAATGTAAATATTTCCGTGGAAACTTTAAGATTTTCTCAAAACATGTCAGTTCTAAATATTTTTAATCAATTGCATTTATGGGAAATTTATATTATTTATATTGCATAATCTAGTGGTTTTTTAACTTTGTGGTATAGAGTATTTTCTTGAATATTGGTGAGACATATTGTTCGGATTAACTTATATGCTTATTTTTTTTATCTTCAGATTTAAGTATTGTATAAAGTAAACCTATTTAAGATTTTTTATTGAGTTAACGCCTTATTACATCTCGTGATTTATTTAGAATAACGGCGATTTAACTACTTGTGCAAGTTGTGTAGTAATATTTAAAACCTAAGAGGTTTTCTCTAATTGTTTATTTATATATTCCTTTAATGTCTCAAATTCCTTTAACTATTATCAACATTGTCATATATTTATATATTTTCTCTAAAGATTGAATCATGGATAAATAAATACCTTTTGAAACAAGTCATGATATTATTCATAACTATAAGCAACCATGCCCTAGGTAACTTTAATCTATGTTGTATATGTTGTTTGTTAAGTTTTCAGTTTAGGAACCTTTTTTGAAAGTTATAAATCATCCTTTAAAAAGCTTTGTGAGGTAGTTTGCACCAATATTTGTATCCGCAACTGGTGGAAGTAGCGGATTTCTGGTTTTTGAATGTTTTCAAAGCATAGAACTCCAAGCACTCACTCCTATTGCCCTTTTTTTCCCTGTTATTTTTTATTTTTGTGTTTTGGACCTCCTATTAATTTAAGGACGGTACAACAATACTTCCTCTACCTGAGGGGTCATGGGAAAGAAAAAATTAAAAAAAGTATCTACTGAAAGATTATTTTATAAATAAATCTATCATTTTACCTGTTGTTCTCAATAGGTGTGAAACGTGGTCTCTTACCTTACATCATGATTCAGACAAATTTAAGGTGTTCGAAAACAAGGTGCTTAGGAAAGTATTTGGTCCAAAAAGGGATGAGGCCACTGAAGAGTAGAGGAGGCTACATAACGATGAGTTACATATCCTTTAATCATCACCAGACATTGTTAAGATAATCAAGTCTCATAGATTACAGTGGGCAGGACATACAGAGTGAATGGAAGATTCTAAAATAATTTTCAGGGTATTTTTTGGTAAACCCAATGGAAATAGTTCAGTGGGAAGATCTAGACGCAAATGGAAGGAGATAACATTAGAATTGACCTGAAAGAGATAGGGTGTAAGGTGGACTGGATAGAAAGATATAACTAGTTAAAGATAGGGATATGATGTAATGAGGTGGACTGGATAGAATTAGCTCAAGATAGGGATAGGTGGCATACTTTTGTATGTGCGGCAATGAATTTTCGAGCTCCTAATGCAATAATATAAGTAATTATTTACTTTAGAAATATTTGATTTATAGTGTAAAAAAAGTTTTGTCACAAAAATAAAAAATATATAAATCTTATCTCTCGTTCCATCACCCCCCTTAAAGCTGAAGATAAAAAGCGAATGTTTTGAGTTCCCCTGCTCCTGGAATGGCGGCCATCCTGTACACAGAGCGAAGAGAGATTGGAAAGAGGACGAAGGTGATTATTTGTGCAGCGCTAAAGCCCCTTCTTGAGGGCAAATCCTACTCACTGAATAATTTCCACACTCGAAGGGATTTCACCCCCGAAAGGGGGGGGGGG
>CABFWO010002784.1:60087-82028 GCA_902155825.1 Timema genevievae | reverse complement strand
GGGGGGGAAGAGTAAGAAACCATTTAGTAAAATACAACCTCGGAAGATCCGGCTTAGATTCTAGTTTCAACCTCACCGTCACCGACCAACCATACTAGAAGAACATGCCATCTAGTCCTATTGCCCGCCAATGAGGGTGACACAATTGCTATTAGCAGCTCAAGCTCAAAGGTAGAGTTAAGAAGTTTACGTATAAGAATTTCATGAAGTTTATTTTGTAAGAAACAAGAAAAAGGGCACAATTACCTTGACAACAATACTATTGTTCTGTGTTTGTTGGAGCTAAATATACATATACAACAATCATAGTAAACAACTACTCTCTCACAGTTGGATGTAGGAAGAAATAAAACTCTCCTAGACATCAATAATAAGTTAGATTTCATTTCAACAAAGGGACTTTATGAGTCCAAAGACAATGTTACTTTCTGTAAGTAAGTTGTGGTTAGTTAAGTTTAACATGATTTGGTAATAAAACCAAAACTTAATTTTGAAAGAGAAACGAAGTGAAATACTTTAAAATACTTAGTTAGTGACCCGAAAGAATAATTTTGAAGAAAAACAGCCGCTACTGCCGTTCAATGTTTACAATCTCTCAAAAGAGGTCTGTCCTATATCGTGGTTTATATTGATAGTTCTCTTCTCGGGTCAGACATCACACTATACACGATTAGTGTCCGGAACATGACCTATATGAGAAACGAAGGGGGAAAGGAATGACGCGTGTATGTGGAAACTTCTCCAATACTCTGGATTGTTCTGGCGCTGGGGACTTCTGCCGCTCAGCTACGTCTGCGCAATATTCCTCTTCGTTAAAGGTGCGCAGAACTGGGCCAAACAGATATGTTCTGTCTTACGACAGGTCCATTCCTTTTGTAAGCGTAAATTAGACCTCAATTGCACCTTGTCTTCTGCCTCCTCCTTCAGCTCCCAGAATCTTCTTTTTCCCTTCAAGTCATCAAATATTTGAATCCTCCTTCTTCTTAAGTTCCTCTTTCTCTCAACTTTTCCTTCTATGACGTCGTGCAGAAGACATTTCCTCCTGAGGAGGTGTCCGATCCAGTTTGCTCTGCGCCAAATAATAAAATGGTTCCCTTCTCACCCAGTCTTGTTAGGACTTGTTCAGTTGTCACCCTGTCTGTCCACGTGATCTTATCAAGACTTCTCCAGCACCACATTTGGGTGAATAAGATGGAGTAGAACGTCAGTTGAAGGCGCAATAAGTACTGAGCTGGGATTATAATGTAACTTTCTGGGATTCATTGTTGCTGGCCAGGATATTGTCATGATAGCTTGCTAAGAAAGTATTCTTAGCATATGCTACGTAATAATTAATTAGTAAAAAATCGATGAACCTCAATAAATTCGTTAAAGTGTTTTTATAGCAATGTAAATGTTAAGGAAGATCCCAAACAATGTTTACTTTAGAATAAAGTTGTTTAGTAAAGAGGATACGAATGTCCTCTCAACAAATAAATCAGATATTTAAAAAAAAATCAGCTATTAATATGTCATCTTAAGTTCCCAGTGTCCTGTGTTCTTGAAACTATAGTAATTAAGTTAACTTATTTACCACCTAAATTAAGCCAAAGATTAGTTTATTAGTAGTAGTACTATTACTGAGAGGGATAGTACTAAAAAAATTATAAATACTATTAATTTTAAAATAAGCTCTTTGTATTTGTTTTATATAACTACTGAGAAATTAAGTTTTCGCAAAACTAACGTAATGAGATCCTCAGGTCAAAATAATATGCACATTATCTACTTGAATCCACCATGAATGTATTTTATTACAAGAAAAACTACAGTAATAACAAAAATTTTATTCTTGTTAGCTTGGTAACAAGTTAATTGCAGGTGCTGTACATTTTAGATGTTGCTAAGCAAAGTTAGTTTGGAAAAAAAATTGTATTTGACAATATCTTAAAACCTAAGATAATATTTAATAATAAAATATAAACTTTCCCAAATATAACGAACAGTCTGTAAGTTACGGCTGTAGACTGATTTTAAAGTTTAAAAAATAATCCACAACTTCGAATGAAAAGAATGGAAAAGAATTAATATTCAATTATGAAAGTTTTCGTTCATAAACTAAACTTCCATTCTCAATTCAAAAGTATTCCCCTTTCATTATTAAGAAACTTTCCCGCTATTAGTGGTATCCTTTGGCCCCATCAAAATGTTCCTTCAAGTATGTGGTGCCCCCTTCATTTGAACAAACTTCCAAATCCTCACCCCAAACATATTTCAACTGTGGGGAAATTTACGAACTAAAACTTAATAATCGTAACTGACACGGGTAAACAATAAAGACAGAAAATGATTGGACACATACTTATGGGGCCTCCTCCTAAAATACAAATTAAAAATTATTTAAATATATTTTGATTATTAAGTTGATTGTTTTGACAAAGAACTAGTTTGTTTCATAAAAAATATATCCAGCTCCTTTATATATCTATCCAAATTTGTAAGATGAAATTATGTTACAAAGACATAGGCCTATGCAAAAATTTAGATAAAAAATAAAACATGTGGACAACCCAAACGGGTACAAAGACGTGGTGCTAAAAATATAATAATAATAATAATAATAACCACCCACACCAGTGGTAACATTGATCAAAGCGCCATTCTCGTACTCTCTGGTTTGCCAGTGATTAAAAGGTCAGGTTTCAAATCCCAATTGGGCGTGTTGAAGTGGCTTTTACTAAATGGTTTCTCACGCTCTATCCAAGAAAATTCGAACAAACTTCCTTAAAGATCCCAGTTTTCTTATCCTTATCTCAGTAGTGTAAATGTGTGTCTGGCCCGGATGGGTGGCAAGACATGGATCACAGAAAAAAAAATGACGTAAGTCTTGGGGCTACGTGAATAATTCATTCCGGACGTTCCTCCGCAAAGTTGACAAACCACGTTAGTTGAATGTTGCTTAAATAAAATGTATTTATGACATATATTATCGTTTAGCAGGATCGTTAAAGCTAAACAGGTTCTAGTTATGTAAATAAAACTACGAGAAAATAAATTGCACCGCGGGTGAAACAAACAAAATGGCGATGATACTATCAGATGTTTATCAGTTTTATAGGAACGACATATATTATTATTTAGATTGTAGATTGATTGATGGCGTTGCTATTTGTACGTGGAGGTACCACTTCCGCATATCTAAAAGTCCGCACTCGAACCCGTGTAAACCAAGTACTTGCTGTACATGCTTGTAAATATTATTAATATGATTTATTGTCAGTGGGCTTAATTTTTGTTATTTAAGCTATCTTAACAAAAGGAATAATACGAGGAAATTTTAAAGAACCCATTTCTGTGGAAACATGGTCTAAGGCACTAATCTCGCAGTAGACTAGACTTCCGATGACGGGAAGATTGAGGTTCAAATCTCAGTCAGGTGTACTGTGGGTGGTTTTCCTAAACTGGTTTTCCATTCTCCACGAAAATTTGGGCACACTTCCTATAAATATAACCTTCCTAATCCCTTAAACCATTAGCGTAATTAGTAAACAAGTGTATAACCTGTATTAGTAGTAAGACACAGTGCTAAAAGAATTTTTTTTTTAGGAAAGTGCTTCCTTATTCCGCTGTAAATAGGTCAGGAAGCAGGGGTGGACACTTGCCGGTTCCAAGAGGCCCGGAGCTACAAATATGACGGCCCTGAAGGTGGGAGTGTAGGGGACGCCAGAAAAGGTAAGTGGTTTTAAGTTTTTATAGAATTATATAATTTTTTTGCCAAAATAAATAAAATATTGCTCCAGTAGAAACATAGCTTAGTTTTCTTGAAAAGGTGATATTAACAGTTTTTGAATATCTGTAATGAGGATAGCAGCATTAGATGAGAAACTTTTTAAATCAAAAGAAAAAGTTGTCATTGAATTTCAGGACACCCTCGACAGACTGATGAGGTCACCATGTGAAGAAAATTGAATTAATGGAGAAATAATAAAATTAATTTCTTTTGACCAAAAAAGTTTTAGACTTAATATAAAAATTGAAAAATCAATGAACTTTTCTCGTAGCACTTATAGTCCTACCTTAACATACTTTCATAAATAGCACTGAAGATATGTTTCAGTGTAAACTGAAGGGGTGAGGTGAAGTATTTATATTTTTATTATTAGTAAATGTAATCCCTAGGCTATTTCAGCTACATTATCGATCATCACGTTGCTATTCAATCCACTTAAAACACCAGCTTCTACTTCCTACTGACATGATAAAAAAATGCTTCTATATTATTACACTATATGGAAGTCTATTTTTGAAATATTTAAGTTTGTAAAATAGTCCTCCACTCACTATTTGGGTAAATTTAAAAGCTAGTAGCCGTGTATCCTCTTGAAACAAATGTTTAATACGTTTGGCTTAAAGTTCTTGGAAACATTTTTTCGGAAACATATTATGCCATCATGTTGCTCTTGTTTCAAAAACAGTTACCCAACTTCCTTTGTGTTTCCCAGTGAGGAAAACATGTTTCCCGTGATCTATTTCAAAGGTTTACAAGAAACAATGTTTGCTAGCCTGGACGTATTTGCCAAAAATTTCCGGCAAAAAGCAAAGTGGTCCAGTCTGAGGCTGATGTTCACACCGAGTGCATCAGTTCCTGATATTTCCATTTGTCATGCCGTGGACAGCCGAAACCAACCTGATATAAATATATAATAACAAATATACTGTTGGGGGATGTGACATATGAGGACTAAAAAAATAAATGTTTAGAATGATGTAGATGAAAAGTTTTTGGTTTAAATGAATTGGACAAAATTTGAAAGGCCCTTTGTGTGAACAGACATCTTGCACTCAACAGATCTCTGGACGGGAAACAAAGTTTCCTCAATGAAGTTTGAGCACGAAACAACGTTTCTTTAATGTTTGACAACTATCTGTTTCCCATGTTGGCCAACAATGTTTCCAAGTGCATATTAGGCTGGAGGCAACTTCATCAAGAAAAACAAATGGGGGCAGGCTTACATTTAATCACATCGTATATATTCACCAAATATGTATTCTGGGCACCTTCAGACTTACTCACTAGAAGGTTTGATTAAATTTAATGAAAATAATCATTTAGAATTTAATGGATTTATTAATTTTAGATTAAAGTAGCTACACTGGCCCAAATCACACCATTCCACCGGGATATCTACTGGTGTCCCGATGGCCCAGTCAGGAAGTAAAGGAAGTATTATTGTGTGCCTGATCGCTGAGCAAATTCAAGCTTCCGCAAAATAATAAAATAAACGTCAACACATAACCTAATTGTGCCGATCAAAATGCTTTAATAAACCACGGTTTTAAAAATACGGCAGTAGAGTTGTTATTAGTGAATTGATTTATTAATACTAGGCCCTTATGTAAAATAAACTAAACTATATTAATTGTTTGGATAATAAACACATTTATTTACTCTATGGCAACCGGAACTCGTAAGTTCATAGCAGCACTCACAAAAGTACGCAACCTATCCCTATATTGAGCTAGTTATATCCAGTCCACCTCATTACACCCTATCCCTATCTTGAGCTAGTTCTAGTCAGTCCATCTCATTATACACCCTATTTATTTTAGGCCCATTCTAATGCTATCGTCCCATCTGCATTTAGGTCTTACCAATGGTATCCACCCATTGGGTTTGCCAGTGCCAGTCACTACCCTGAACAAGGTTCTAGATTCTCCCATTCCCGCTGCATGACCTGCCCATTGTAATCTACGAGACTTGCTTATCCTAGCAATGTCTTGTGATTAGTACAAGGTATGTAACTTATCATTATGTAACCTCCTCAACTCCTTAATAGCCTCATCCCTGTTTGAACCAAATATCTTCCTAAGCACCTTGTTTTCAAACACCTTAACTTTGTTTTCATCGTGTAAGGTAAGAGACCATGTTTCACACTGATGGAGAACAACTGGTAAAAGTATTGTTTTCAATATTCTGAGTTTCACATTCCTTGAGAGCAGGTGATAAGTCAACAACTTACTGACCTAGTAATAACATGCATTTCCCGACTGTATTATTTTACTAATGTCCAATCTAATATCGTTAATACTAGTTAAAATGATTCCTAAATATTTAAACTCATTAGCCTTGTCAAATGATAAGTTGTTTGCAGTAATCTCTAAATTATCGTCCCTAATCTTTGTTCTCTTTGTGATCATATACTTGATCTTTTCAGCATTCACTTCTAAACCTATTTCCTTACTAGCCTCTAGTAAAATTTCAGCTTCCTTACTACTGCCCAATAAAGCTTAACCATCTGCATATCCTAATAGCTGCAATATACCGTTTAGTGTCAACCCTTCCCCACGCTCTTGCATTACCCTAATAGTATACTCTAAGGCTAGATTTAAAAATAACAGGGAAAGTGCATCTCCTTGTTTCAATCCACTATGTATTTTGAAAGTATTTTTTATAAATGATATCCAACCCGTGTCCTGCCGCGCGTATCAGTCAAACATACCTCAATATAATCATACAAATAAATAGAAAATCCAGCTATGTTGTGATTTTTAAATATTTGCATAGTTTCCTGATCCGATCCGACAATATAATTTATTTTTGTTGTTTTATTCGGCGTTCTTAAAATAATCAGAGTATTTCTTAAGATTATCAGGGTATGTTTAGAAAAAAGTGGTTTGAATATTAATCATCATCATCATCATCATGAACAGCTTCCAGCCACTGGCTCGGTCTCTTTGAAACATAAGCCTCTTCACTGCCTCCTTTCCTCCTATCATCTCCCCTCTGCATTGTGGCCCAGTCCTCTCCTCTCTTCTCCACACTCCTCCTCACTCCCTTCAGCCTTCTGTCACTTGGTCTTCCTCTCTGCCTCATCCCCCCCTTCCCCACCTCCATATCCAACATCCTCTTAGACATACTTTCCTTCTCCATTCTTCTCACGTGGCCATACCACCTTAGTCCTGTCTTTTCTATTCTGTCCTGGACTGGATCTTCCTTTACTATTCCTCTTACTCTTTCATTTCTCATCCTGTCAAATTTTGTCACGCTGATCCTGCTTCTCAGAAATATCATTTCCCTTGCCCTGCTTCTATCCAGTTCCTTCATTACCCACGTTTCTGCAGCGTACGTCAATATTGGTATGTAATAGGCATTGTAGACCACTCCTTTGCACTTGTCTGGAATATTCCTGCACCAATAGTAATATTATGTTAGAAATATCCCTTGTAATCCTATTTTGGGTGACTTACCCATGAGTCACCACAAGTAGGAGCTCCTCTATCACCCTTACAAAAAAAACTATAAGTGGGAGGTGAGCTCAAAATTCTCTAGATCAAAAAAGAGTTATAACGTTAAACACTTTAGACTAGTTAGTGTTAGCTACAAATTAAAAGCCTTTCTTCTGTTAAAAAAAACGGGGAGGGGGGGGAAGAGGCTGATGCGGTAATTTATGAGCTTCAAGCTGGTAGGGTCAAATCTTCGTACATTCATCAATGTCTGAATGAACTATTAGGTTAAGTGCATTTTCCTTTTGGATAGCTAGCAGGTTTTGCTCTAAACGGGAAGGTTTCAAATATTTTTTTAAAAGTTTGTAAATTACTTCTTATGTTGCCAATTTGTAAAACTATCTCATCCCATGTTTCTCGTGTCACTTTTCCACGGAGTGGTGGCGAGATATTGCGTTACATTATCTTGACGTAATGGACACACCGGTAGCTGGATACAGAAAACTGAACACGCGCCATTAACTTGTAAATTAAATCTGTTCTCTCTATAATTACCTCCTGAGAGAGCTCGCTCGTGTGAGGAGAAGGTATAGCACTTAACACTCTTAGACAACGGAGCGCTTCTTACACCAAATATTAGGGCTTTGTCGGTTTCTTGTGAGTAGAGTAGAGTTGAACATTTATAAATTGAAATTATGTCGATTAATAATCCAACTTTAGGTTTAATTAAGTAATTATAATCCTCAAATATATCTTTTCATAAAGTTCAATAGGGTTTTGTTAAATTAAAATATTAAAACCCTCTTCGTTGACTGCATGGTCTAAGGCGTCACTCTCGTAATATAATTGACAGATAATATATAATTGATCGGGGTTCAAATCCTTGTCGGGTTTAATGAGCATGGTTTTTACTAAAAAATTTTCATTCTCCCTACACACAAATTCAGGAACTCGTTCTTTAAATTCAATCCTACTCATCCCTAACAAGTTCAGTAGTGTAACTAGTACATGTAGTAAAATGCGGGATTAAAACATTTTATATTAAACAATTATTGTCGTTCCATCTATCCGAGCTATTTTAGCATTTAGCATCAAGCATAATGATAGTTCAAGTATAGTGCATTACAAAAATGCCATGTTTGTAACAGGTTTTATATTTACCAACCTATTTTATCAAAGTATACTCTTTTTGACTTCTTGATACGAACACAAATATTTTGTAAAGCAATAAGATTTAGCTATCATGACTTTATTTTTTATTTCTTACCAAAATATTAATATCTATACTCTTCTTAGCAGATATTTTACAAAATGCTTTCTAAAATTATGAAATAAGATATTCAATACCTCAATTTGTTTTTAGGTGGTTGTCAAAATACGTGAAAGATAGTAATGTTCTAGTAACTCTTTCAATTCGATTGGATCCACCACAAAAAGAAATTAATAATTCTAATATAGTGAAACGATTTAATTAATTTATTCCAGTCTAGAAAACATAAACGTTTACAACGCTCAAGATTTAACTGAATTGAATTCAAAATAACTTCCTCTGCTACCAAAAACCGGATCCTTTTTTCCCCCTGTGACTGTTAGCTTTGAGGTTTTGCCTAGGACTGTACAAGCAATTTGCAGAAACGTCATATGCCATAAAGAATGTGATTGGTCAATATTGTAAGCCGTGGTGGATCTACAATGTTTTAGAGAGAGAGGGGGAAAATGATACGCGAGATAACACAGAACAACCTGTGAATAGAGCGTGTTTATTACCAGAGAGTGGAGGAGGGGGAGAAAAGTGATGAGGACTAGAACAAAGAGGAGACAAATAATAATCTGATTAAATTACACAGATGTAACATACAAGCGTGCTGAGGGTTGCTGCTTTCACAGGATTAATCCCTCGGGTCTTCACGAGCTGCTCTTCTACAATTTGTTTTCAAGTTATCTCCTTCAAAATACTAGATTAATACGTCACTAACCGTTGCGACTGTACATTTATATTGTTATAAATATTGTTTTTACCACGTCAGGACTCAATCTTTGAGGTTAAGTACCTATATAATGTAATCTCTTCAACTTTGATGAAAGCATGAGTTTACAAAGACATTGCATCATTGGTTTGATTGCTTATCAAACACAGATCTAGTGATAGATGTTTGTAAAGTTACGGTAGTTATTTGTTATATTTATTAAACACAAGACACACTTCGTTTACCTTGAAATGTAGCAAGTTTACCTTGAAATATGACAAGTTTACCTTGAAATGTGACAAGTTTACCTTGAAATGTGACAAGCTTACCTTGAAATATGACAAGTTTACCTTGAAATGTGACAAACTTACCTTGAAATGTGACAAGTTTACCTTGAAATGTGACAAGCTTACCTTGAAATATGACAAGTTTACCTTGAAATGTGACAAGTTTACCTTGAAATGTGACAAGTTTACCTTGAAATATGACAAGCTTACCTTGAAATGTGACAAGTTTACCCTGAAATGGGACAAGTTTACCTTGAAATGTGACAAATTTACCTTGAAATGTGACAAGATTACCTTGAAATGTGACAAATTTACCTTGAAATATGGCAAGTTTACCTTGAAATGTGACACGCATACCTTGAAATGTGGCAAGTTTACCTTGAAATGTGACAAGCTTACCTTGAAATGTGACAAGTTTACCTTGAAATGTGACAAGATTACCTTGAAATTTGACAAGTTTACCCTGAAATGTGACAAGTTTACCCTGAAATATGACAAGTTTACCTTGAAATGCGACAAGTTTACCTTGAAATGTGACGAGTTTACCTCGAAATGGAACAAGTTTACCTTGAAATGTGACAAGTTTACCTTGAAATGCGACAAGTTTACCTTGAAATGTGACAAGATTACCTTGAAATTTGACAAGTTTACCATGAAATGTGACAAGTTTACCTTGAAATGTGACAAGCTTACCTTGAAATGTGACAAGTTTACCTTGAAATGTGGCAAGCTTACCCTGAAATGTGACAAGTTTACCTTTCATGGTTTCACTGTGGTGTAGCCTAGAGGATAGGGCCATATTGTAACCCGTCAATCTTTCAGAGTAAATGGAATGTAGTGTATATTTACACTTAAAAAATAATAATATTAACATTTATACTAGGTTAACTAATATTAGGCCTACTATCTTTTACCTTAGTGTAGTGCGAGCATTATTATGTCATAGATCAATGTGAATAGTATGATTAACTAGACGAGTGTTATTATTACCAATGAATGACCTAGTGTAGTAAAACTATGATATCATGTTTCAGTGTGGCTGTTATTATGTCCTAGCACAGTGTGACTGTTATGTCCTAGATAGTACGACTACTATTGAGATGACTAACCTGTAGGTCCACTCGGTCCAGTGCTCTCGTCACCAACTGACAACTGTGCGGGCGAGAGGCGAGGAATCTCTACAAACAAAACATATAAACACTTCATACAATATGATTATAACAGCTTCACACTTTTATATTTATTCACTTATAACATTGTTTGTTGATCCAAATGTTCAAAAAACCTTAATTTCAATAATAAACTCGGCTAAGTTGAAGCCTGGTCTTAGCTAAGTTTGTTACATTCAGTTATTATTGTACTCTATTTATATTATGATCTACGCTAGCGATCGTTAGCTGTGATTAAGTAATAGGCGACATTTTATATCTTATTATCTATTAATGCTAAAATTAATGATTGGTATCATACAAAACGGTATATTCTGATTAGAAAGCTCTGATATACATCATAATAGTCCCTGACTCCACGTCTTCACATTCTCGCGACGTTGCGATTCTGTGGATTTTGACAAACTGCCAGAAAGTGCCAACTGGGATAAAACTATGACTATAATTAACCGTTTCCGGCTATATATATATATATAATATGTATGTAACTTATATAGAATATATTATATATTATCAAATACAGAAGTACTAGAAAAAAACGAAGAAAAGAAACTTTGGAAAAGTATAGAGCAAAAAAGAGTTAACATGGTGTGCAATATAATGAGACATGTTAGTCTGAAGAAGATAATTGTAATTCATAATTGATTAGAGTTATTAATTATTATAGAAAGCGATGTGGAATTGATAAATTCCAGAGGGAGAACAAGATTGGAGTGGATGAATCAGATAGCGGAATATGTTGGCAGTAGAAGGTACAAAGTTATACAAAGTTTGGCTCAGGATAGACAAAAGTGGAGAGCTGCATCAAACCAAACGCAAGACTGATGACCTAATGATGATGATGATGATGAATATTCGAGAGGTACTTTACCCTCAGGATTAAACTATCAACCAATCAACGCCTCTTGGGGCTCATGATGCATGAGCCCGGCCAATTGAGGTGAAAGAACGAACATTCTCATAAGACCTAGGGAATTATGTTTGGGTTTCCTTTTACCAGTGATGAATTAAAGGATGGGGGAATATTGTTGTGTCTATTAAAGATCTAATTTAGTTTATTAATAGTTTCTGATAAATAGTAGATTCACTAAGTGTATGGCTAAGTAACTCAAAATAATCAAAGCTAAACATAAGAGAGAATCGATTAAAGACATCTTCCTGAAGTCAAAGAGTCTCACACCAAGAAATGTCTAGTAAGAATGCGGCTCTGAAACTTCAAATCCACAAAGATAATTCTCAAATAACTTAGGATGTTCTGTTGTGATCGCAATTACTTATTGGTTTGGGGGAGAATAAATTTAGTGTCTTTTATGTACAGTATACCTTAACTTAATAATAGAGTTGTGGAAACTTGTTTGAAACGTCGTTGTAAATGAGCTGATTTTACGTTCAAACACTATACAAATACTAATTTAAGCTCAGTATATAGGATTGCTTATGGCAGAAAGTTCTCTTGGTAACTTTAAACTCAACACTGGTTTGGATCATATTTTAAAGTAGCAAACAATAGTTAAAATATTGCGAGATGTCTGAATGTCTGCTATGGGTTTCAACACTCCAGAAGGTAGCCAACTCTCCTGAGTGCCAACTGTTAGTCCTGCTGAGGTCCTGTCTGTACGAATATTAACAAGGTTAATACTATATTGAAATACTACATACTCTGTTATATTTCTGTCAAATAACTAGATTGTTGAAATACTCTCCAATCTCCGACCGATACTATCGAACTTGACGAGAGAGAAGATGCCACCGCAAAAAATAACGTTGATTCATAGCCGGTTTTGGCCATTGAGGATCAATAATTCAGTTTCGAGAGCACAATCAGCGAACAAGAGAAATCAAATATCTCAGAATAATCCAATAGTGACTATTTCTCCCTTATCAGATGGACCAACCTTACCGCTTACAGATATGTTATAAATAAATAGTGTGATACAATATGCCTTAGAGTACTGTATTCAACTTATTACTAGTGGATTGTTTCAGTGATGGCTGCAGATTATAGTGCTATGGATTTTTATTGATATTTATTGAGATATTTTCCCCGCGATTGAGCAGCAATCATAACGATATCAGTTACACTAAAATGTATTTTAAACATTTTATTGGGAAAGGATTTATATATAAGCCCTCACTCACCTCTTAGTTAAAAGTTTACTTGTCAGCTATCAAATTTACTTAGATATTTAGTTTTCAGTTTGTAATTTGAATAAAAACGTATATTTTCCCCCTTCATGCCCCGATGAGAACTTTAAAATGACCCCTCTCCCAGATCTCTATCTATTCATTGCACCAAACTACACAAGTAACAATTATTATTGAACTGGTATTATTTTTAAACAAAAACAAATATTTTATTTACCAATATACAGCTATACACAAATCATGATTTCCATGGTGATGTAAACAAAGAATTATTGTTCAGATGAACCACTGTCCACATAGAAGGAAAAGTTGGAAAATTCGCTAGGAAAATTGGGTTTTAGTTTTAGGCCACTATTTATACCGGCATCCTGATTCCCTAATCTTTAAAATGAGTGTTCCTTTGTCAAAATCTGTTGTCATTTTCTCGTAATTTATATTACTGGAAATGGGCTTATCAAATAATATATTATAATAAATATGATAGAGAGAGTGATAAAATGTGATAGTGAAAATGAGAGTATAAGTATTTGAGTGTGTGATTGTATAAGTGTGTGTGTGAGTGTAAAAATGAAAGTGTGAGTGTGAGAAAGTGAGTGTAAGAGACTGAGAATAAGCAATTGAGGGAGATCGAGTGAGTGTGAGCGAGTGTTAGTGAGAGTATGTGGATGTGTTAGAGAAATAAATACTGAGAGAAGAGGGAAAGAGTTTGTGTAGGAGGAGAGAGAGAGAGAGTGTGTGTGTGTGTGTGAGAGAGAAAGTGAAAGAGTGTTTGAGAGAGAGAAAACGAATATATAAGGGAGAATGCGTGATACAATGTGTGAGAGGGAGAGAGAGAGAGAGTGTGTGTGTGTGTGTGTGTGTGTGAGAGAGAGAGAGAGAGAGAAAGAGAGAGTGTAGAATTTTGGCAGACATATTTTGTGAAAAAGAGAGAAAGTGTGAGGGCATGTGAGAAAGAGAGTTTGAGAAAGAGTTAGAGAAATTAAGGAGCGAGTTTGAGAGAGAGTGAGTTTGAGATAGAGACAGAGAGTGAGATAGAGAGAGGGAGATAGAAAGTAAGATAAATAGAGTAATATTGAGATAGAGAGAGTTTAAGATAGAGGGAGTCTGTGAGAGAGCGTTCAAGAGATAGAACGTTCGAGAGAGAGCTTAAGAGAGAAAGTATAATAAAGATAATGTGAAAGAAATTGTGTGATAAAGAGTGTATGTGAGGGTAGAGAGTGAGTGAAAGAAAAGGATAAAGTGTGAGAGAGAATGAGGAAAGATTATATTAGAGAGAGTTTCATAGACTGAGTGTGTGTATGTGTGTGTTTGTGTGTGAGGGGAGAGAGTGTGAGATCTTGAGACAGTGTCAGATAAAAAGAGAGAATGTGAAAATATAGATGTGGTACTCAAACATTACGGTACTTAATATCATTCCCTCAATATTAATCATCAACATGGAAACATAACTGAACTTACTGTATTTGTAAGAATGTGAAAATATGCATGGGGTCCACAAAACATTACCCTTTTAAATATTATAACCTCAAAATCAAGCGGTAAAATGAAAACGTAGCTTAACTTACGTATTTGTATTGTGTTACTATTTGCTAAAATGAACATCAAAACCAATTTTTGAACAAATTAACACTAAATATTATACTTAGATGGTTAAAATGGCTTTATTTTAAACATTATTCAAGATCATTTTATCCTTTTTGAGCTTATAATACATACCTAAACAATAAACATATCTAAACATAGTTTTATCATGCACGAAACAAAACGTAGACATTGGCCCGTAAGAATAAAACTGAAGCAAATCCTTGTGAGTAAAAGCATGAAGTAAAAGGTTAATCTCCAGAGAAGAAAGTAGAAGTAGAATCATTTGCTTTTTTTTTATGAATAACCTTCACCTTTTACTTCAACCGCTTGCTTATTATTTTTGAAGACTTTGCTCCAATTTTATTTAATTTACAATCAGCTATTCTTGTTTAAAAGTTTTGTGGTTATAATTTATAAGAGAATAATAATTTACATGTTGATTTTAAAATTGTATCTGTGATATTTTCATATGTTCATTTGAGTTATTAATTTTCGATTTTATTAATAACGGACATAAATTTGAAAGAAAAACTTAATTGAACCAGATTTGAGTAACGTGACCTAACTAACCCAGAAAAAATTGAATCAGATACAGATTATAATGGTTTAACTCAATTGAAACAGAAAGTTCATTATGAGGAAATTAAGTTTTTTCATCAAATTAATTTAGTGAATCAATCAAATTGGATAATTGTCCTCTAATTTATTGTCCTCTGATCCTCAGTCTACCCTGTGCTTCTTCATCTCCTTCAAATACCTCTTCATCATTCCCGTCATCCAAATCCTCTTCTGGGAAATCGTCATCAGCCAAATACTTTGCGATATTGTGCAAAATTACACAGCACATAATGATTTTAGTAATTTTTTTCAAATGAGAGTCTGCATGGGTACTGCAGTATGAGAAAATGTCTCTTCAACTGGCCAAAACAGTGCTCTATTATTACTATTTCTGATTTAAAATGTCTGTTAAATTTATTACACCGTCTGGTATGGTGTCATCAACCATGGCTCAAGTCCATTCCTGAATCTGCTAATAAACTGCAATTTTTAAATGTTTTTAATTTCTCTCTTACATTTGAGTTCTTCCAAATTCTTGCATCGTGTACAGAGCCAGGCCAGCTTACCTTAATGCTTGTAAATATATCTCGAACATTACAAGTTAATTGTACATTAGTGAGGCAAACCCCTTTCTGTTGATATACTCATCACCATATACACTGGGTTTTTGAATTTTTATATGTGTACAGTCTAAAACTCCTAAACATGTTGAACATTTTAACCAATTCTGCCACTCAGCCTTTTCTCTCTGGATTTATTGAAGTGATGGTGGAAATTTTACCCACACAACATCTTTTTCAATAATTATATCTGATACATAATTAACTGTCTCCCTCACGGTCGTTTGGTGAACATTAACCTCTTGTGCAACCCCCAACTGGTATCCAGGGTTTGCCACATACCGCAAAAATATCTGAAATTTTTCTTTGGAGGTTAGTGCGCCTCCTCTTCTCTAATCGCCTTAGCCAAGAAAGTGTTCGCACAACTATGATACATTTTCTTCCGAGAATCTATATACAATTTTATAATCACAAATTTCAGACTCCAAGCGCTGTTTGTACACCTTTCTTTTACGCAAATTTATCTGAACTTGTACCATTCTCAAAAATGAGTCTACTACTAAGCAGACCTCACTTTTTTGAAGGATTTGCTTCAAGTCAGGACACTTTGCTTATTTTTATTCATATGAAAAAAGGAGTAAAAGGATTTGCTTGGAGCCAATGCTCCTATTTTCATTTTTAATGAGAATGAACATGAGCTTCTGATTTTTCATTCAAGCAAAGATTTGCTTCAAAAAGGTGAAGTGTAAGCATTTTCTTGATTTTATTCTTATGGGCCAATATTTTCATAAACTTAATAACTTAATTATTGAGTTGTGCTCAAAATTATTGATTTAAATGCGAATTAACGAAAACAACATTCAAATAAAAATAAATATTTCCCCAGTTTAGATATCTCAATTAGATGTGTTATGACCAGCATCCAAAGAGATATATTCATCCAAAGAGAAAATTGTGATGTGTTCGGGCCAACAAATAAAGATTTAGTTACTATTTTTTAGCCAAAGAGAGATATTTTACTTAGAGATTTACAGCCATGCAGCAAATAACAGTTTCCATGGTGATTAAACAAAGAATGAAAAACTGAAAATTATCTGTGAAAATCGGGTTCTCGTGGAAAACTACAATTTTCCCCGACATCCTGGACTCTTAACCGTTAAAATGAGTGGTCGTTTGTCAAAATCTGTTCTGTCATTTCCTCGTAATTTCTATTATCGGAAATGAGCTTATCAAATTATACATAATAAATATGAATTTAACTTGTCAAATAATTAATTATTCAAACAAATTCTTATTATTGTTATGTAACATATTATACTGGTAATATTTGATAAATTATCTTTATATCAATCTAAACAATTGTTTAATAATGATATATTGTACTTATTGCTATGGCCATTTGTAAATATGATATGCAAACTTTTATAATAAATATTTTTCATAGAGATAGTTTGGGCAATACAGAAAATTCAAGCAACATGAATTTATTTGCATTTCAAAGATTGGTCAATAATACGTGTGCAGTGTGATAACAAATTAAACAAAACACTTTTAGGGAATTCCTGACCAAACAAAAATTATTAATTTATTTTACTCATTATTTCAATGTAATTGGTATTTTATAATATTTTCCTGTTATGAATGCAGATATTTTTATTTAATTTTTTTTAGCACCCGTTTGAGTTGTACACATATATTAACTACGCTGATGGGATAAGAGTGAGGGCAGAATAATTTTATAGGAAATGTATCCGCATTAGAATAGAGTGAGAGTGGTAAAGCACTTAGGAAACACCATCCTCAATACATCTGACCGGGATTCAAACGACGATTTGCCCATCACCCTAAATCCAGTATAGCACCAGACGAGTGACGCATTAGACCATGTGACCACCGATGTGGGTTAATAAATGGCTGGGTTGCAAAGTTGTAAAACATGTTTATAAATATATATATAATTGATATCTTGTTTCTTTTCAGGAACTACAATAATCATTTCGCTTTGTTTAATTATTTTATAGAACTAAATAAAAACTGAGATAATTAATATTTTAGTAAATCATTCTATATATATGTTTTATTCAAATAAGTATTTTTTATACATCCATACAATAAACACATCTGAAGTATACCCCAATTTTCTTACAAATGGACTTATCTGACAAGCTTAAAAATATAGTCTACTAAATAATATACTTTCCCACACGTCAAGAAGTCATCAGCTTTCACTTTTGATAGATATTATCAATACCTATTAAATAACACTAATAATATAATAAAATATGATCACTGTTTACCACAAAAATTTTATTATATTAATTTTTTTAAAGCTCCAAATGTCCATTCATAATAAAATCAAGTAATAGAATGTGTTTGCTTACAAAACTCTACTTCATAACCTTGATTTAGGAATAATAAAATTGGAAAAGATAAACATGTTTAATCATAGATTCATCACCGGGAGTAAAACTTGGCACTTTAGGAAGAAACACTACCGAATGAGCCTAAATATAAGCCCAAATATAATATTTGTTCTATTTTATAACATACTGTGAAATGGTAAGCCCAAATTTCACCGATAATAAATGTTTTGGTTTTGCTGTGAATAAAACTCAGGACACATAATTAAGTAGAAAGACGTGTTATAGGCTTTTAAAGGGTTCAGGACTCTTAACTTTTTAAGTTTGAGACTATTCTAGAACATATTGAACAGAATTAAACATAAGACTATGTTTGACATTAACTTAATACTACGAATGTGTTTTGTTTATTGAGAGAAACACAAAATCCACTTGCACTGTTGTGACAATAGACCGGGAGCTGGACGAACGAAACAAACACATTGTAACATTGGTTACATTTGAACTCGCCCCCATGCTAAACTTCATACTCAACTCGCCGCAGATTCATACTACCCGCTCCAAATAATATTCAATAATATTCTAAACTCTACAATAGTACACTTCACTATTGTAGTTCCTGTAAATTGAGACAAAGTAATAGACAATTCTAATCAATAAAATCAATTCTATTGAACAGTGAAATACTTTGGAATCTGTACTCACCAAATCTATTGTGTGGTTAGAGCAACGACTAGCTACACCAGGTAGTAACAGAGACTCCTTCACCGAAGTCAACCCCGACTAAATCAAATAGACACTGAAGACGTTCCGAGCCAAACTAACAGAATACTACCCACCTGCACCCTGGTGGATAGTTCCAGAACTACAGAAATAACGTCCGATTGAAGAATCGCTGCTCTAAATGATGAATGGGACAATAATATCAACAAGCTACGTCATGTTCCATTCCTTCTAGAAGGAAGGCCACCGACAGAATTGTTCTTTCCCCCCATCTTGCTATCCTGCTGTAAAAAAAACCTATTTAAAGTCCTGTACTCGTATTATTAAAATGACTATTCAACCAACACTGGACGGTAGGAACATAGTCCTAGGACCAGGACTATGCCAGGATCATCCGTGATAAACTACGAACTTTAACTATGGCAACGTATACTTTGAACATTATAATTCTAAACTTTAAAATGTCTGTCGCCACTTGGGCGCTCGAGACAGCTGTTTATTTTGATCTTTACATTATAATAACTTTGATACATTTTTGTGTTGGAGAAGTTTATTAATATTTCATTCTGAAATTATGTTGCAAATAAAATGTTTTGATTTCTTTTGTTATAATGAACACTTATAAAATTTAACTTCGAGACGTAAATTGTTTAACAGATAAAAATTAATTATAGATTAATTTTATATTTGATCGTTGTTTAAATGTTTTCGCTAGACTTTGTTTATAGTAATTTGTTAACTTTGAATTCACGAGTAGATGGAAGTTTCTGAACTGATAGTTTAGGTCATATAGTCCCGCGGGAGTTTGACTAAAGTCTGTTAGCCAAACTCTCGCGTATTTTAAACATGTCTAATAAATATTCTTTATATTTATTATTTAAATTTTTGAAGTCTGCTTTAGTTGATGCAGTGCATACGCGTTTAAAACAATTTATTAAGGCCCATAAGGCTCTTATATAAATCTTACAAATTTATTAACTGATTTATTATTTATTTATGTATTCTTTTCAACATTGTGGGTTGTTTGTCTCATAAAGACAAGCCCATCTGATTGTTTGATATGTCTAGTATTAGAGAAGTTCTCTCTAATGAGCTGCGCTAAATAACTGTTTATTTCTAATATGATTTTCCACAGAACTCAGTACGATTATTGAGACCATGTAATTATTTGAACTCTAATTGTTTTGCTTTGAATAAACCATTTATGGTATGGTTATTTAAATGGGTGTAACAACATCTTGCGTAACAGCTGGGAGCCTGTAACAATATGTTACATTCATGCTCAAGAGCCCATAGCTGGTCTCGGAAGAACACTGGAGAAGGTCACAACTTCGGGGCCGGACCCAGGAATTTTAAAAAATTTGGCCGTTTTGAAAATGTTTGTAACAGTCTGCCGTTGTTAGAAAATAGTTATTTATTTTTAAAAATTCAGCAGAAAATGTTCGGCAGCCATTTTGAGTGGTTCAAAGCTCCCTTAGTAATTATTCGAAATTGCAAAATTCTAGCTTGTGAAAAATATTATTCATAACAGTCTGGCAGTGGGGATATCACTAATTTTTTGACCCTAGTAAATTAAAATCCAACCCGTGGTCGATTTTTATGGTCCTGAGGGGAAGCACGCTCCCCCAAAATTTCGCGCGCACGCATGCACTTTTTTACTATGAGTAACAGCTCAATATTTTGTTTGCCACTTATTTTGATCAGCCGAGACTGGCTCTGTGGCATGAATGTAACATATTGTTACAGGCTCCCAGCTGTTACTCAAGATGTGTTTGATTCGTTCTTCCAGATCTCGGTATACAAGACCTCTAGGGTGCAATACAGGGTAGAGAGTAAGAATGACCTACTGATGCAGGGTGTAATACAGGGTAGAGAGTAAGAATGACCTACTGATGCAGGGTGTAATACAGGGTAGAGAGTAAGAATGACCTACTGATGCAGGATACAAGACAGGGTAGAGAGCAAGAATGACCTACTGATGCAGGTTACAAGACAGGGTAGAGAGTAAGAATGACCTACTGATGCAGGGTGTAATACAGGTTAGAGAGTAAGAATGACCTACTGATGCAGGGTGTAATACAGGTTCGAGAGTAAGAATGACCTACTGATGCAGGTTGCAATACAGGGTAGAGAGCAAGAATGACCTACTGATGCAGGGTGCAATACAGGGTAGAGAGCAAGAATGACCTACTGATGCAGGGTGTAAGACAGGCTAGAGAGCAAGAATGACCTACCTGATGCAGGTTGCAAGACAGGGTAGAGAGTAAAAATGACCTACTGATGCAGGAGGCAAGACAGGGTAGAGAGTAACAATGACCTACTGATGCAGGTTGCAAGACAGGGTAGAGAGTAAGAATGACCTACTGATACAGGTTGCAAGACAGTGTAGAGAGTGAGAATGACCTACTGATGCAGGATACAAGACAGGGTAGAGAGCAAGAATGACCTACTGATGCAGGGGGCGATATGTGAACGGCTCTGCTGGTAGCCCTTGGAGCAGCGGTTACAGGTGACCCCCGTCACTCCGTCCTTGCATGGGCACTGCCCTGTAGTCTGGTTACAAGTCTTGCCAGATGCTCCGATTGGATGACAATCACAAGCTTCAACAAAGAGAAACACCAACATAGGTCAGTCAACGTCATCAAGATAGGATACACACAAGGTCTGTATGAGGTTCTAGACAGGCACAGGACTACAAATATAGCCCTGTGAGCAAGATTTAGTTAATTTTAAAACAAAGAACATCATTATTATCTAAAAATACATTTTTATTGATTTTTTGTTTATTTTATACAATTAATGCATGCATAGGCAGAATTTCAGCATTTTTATTAGAGAGGGGGGCAACCATTGAGCCTGCGGAGGTCCACTGTGGCAAATCTTACCGAGTATTACCGGAGTGACACGAATGAATATTCGGGATTCCTAGAAATGAGCCCAAACGGTCACCCGTCCACCCTACCAGTGAATAATTGCCACCCAAGGCTCTAGTTAAAATATGAAAACTTAATATTCACATACATTTACAAAAACTATCATTACAGACAGACGAACACTTTACTTTACATATATATATATATATATATATATATATATTTATTAAAATGTCATATTTGCAAGACATCAACCGAAGGTAGTTGCGATTGGCTGTCGGAGATGGCAAGCAGCCTTTGGACCCATTGCCAAAGATTCCGATTGATACTGACGGCAAAGTAAACTACAATAAAAGTTGTTTTAGACCAATTATATAATATTATAAATTATCACTAAAATTACTTTGGTTACTTAATTGAAATAACATTATTTCGTATATTATTTATAACAGACGAACTGGAGTGTTCCATAAGAAATTTGTTAGAGTCATATTGGGGGGGGGGGGGGGGGG
>CABFWO010002784.1:11511-60010 GCA_902155825.1 Timema genevievae | reverse complement strand
GGGGGGGGGGGGGGGGGGAGGGAATGACCCCCTTATTCCCCGAATTCCACCCATGAACACATGGATATATTATCATAAAATGGTAACGCCACTTGTGAAAAATGTTCCTAAATGTGAATATTTTATAAGAGTGTTTCCTAAATCGTGGGTTGCGACCTACTATCGGGTCAAGTAAAAGAACTGCTGGTTTGTAGAAAATGTAATTAACTTATGCATGGTTAGTTATTTGTACCCATAATACCAAGAAGACGCCAGAAATCATTACAGAACGGGCGGAGTGCGGCAGGCTGAGAGCAGGGGATAAAACTGCCAGAAGCCAAATAAAAGTGGCAAGGTGTTTTTAAAGCACCGCGTCTATTACTTCTTTGGGCCATAGGCGTGGGGGGAGAGTGGAAAACCACGTTGGAAATCCACCCTAAGTACACCCAACCGAGATTCTAACCTCGATCTCCCCATCATTGGCAGTCTAATCCAACACGAGAGTAGCGCGTTAGACACTGCGGCCACCGGAGCGGGCTAGTTGTCAACTATTCTAATTTCAATTGGATGAAAGTACAGACATATTAGACCATGAAAATTTAGTTTGTTTCCTAAGATATGATCATAAATTTAAAAAGAACCAAAGCTGAAGCAATTTTCAATTTAATCAATGAATTTTTGATTAAAAATTGAATTTAATGGGGACAAAAATACACTTCTCCGTAGGGTTCGAGCCAGTCAGAGAATCTGACTTTGATTCTATTGTTGAACTGTCATGTGACTGAAAGACAACTACGATAAAGTTTCTTTAATTAGTTTTTAACTGAGTTGTCATCGTGAATATTCCATTTTAGCGGGAAAACATGTGATATTTGTCATGCCCTTTGTCATGACGTATAAGTGCGAGGCCGGTTTTTAAACGTTCGTTTTCCTAAATAGCAAATACAGGAATATATTCGATGTCAAGGCAAACCTAGGCTAAAATTGACCTCTCTTACTTCAAACTTGAAGTTTTTGTTGAACATAAACATTATCACACGGATTTAGGCCTGTCTCTGGCGGTGAAATCTTGAATTTAGCGTGAAGTCTGTTCTCTGATATTTTTGTATATTTTTTAATTTATCATATTAGGAAGTAGCGCGATTGGCGTCCATGATTATTCCAGATTAATGTGATTTATTTTCTTAAAGTTTCATAGTTTTCTCATAAAAATGGCATGCTTAAGAATAAACTATATCTATAACTCTAGTCACATGATTGTGGTGTGCTGAACCCCCCATTGGAGCCACCCTTTGAAAAAAATCAGTTTTAAGAATTTTGGGGCTAGTTATAATACTTGAGTAATTTGTGTGTGTGAGGTTTTAGCTTTGTTACTTGTCGGGAAAATTAAGAAAAACTTTGGACCGACAGAAGTTATAGCGTTGTGTTGAATACCCCCTAGAACACAGACAAGGTACACACAAGTCCCACAACCTTCAAGCCAAAATGGCTACGCTCCGTGGGAAAGATTGAGTCCTTCAACGCGGGGATCCCCCGGTGCTAGTGATGGGTCGCTCGTGAGCGAGTCATTCAAATTGAACGACTCTTGAACGAGAGCTGTGAACGAATGACTCTCGTTTCGCGAGCGAGTCGTTCACGCCGCCATTACACACTACATTATAAAGATCAGCAGTGTTTGTCATTCACGATTCTTCTGTCATTCTTCGTTCGTTACTACGAAAAAAATCAACTATAAATGCTTATTATCGTTACTAGATAGCAGCACTGCCTACAATATTAAACAATTTTTCTTAACATCAATAGACATAATTCTGTGAATGAGCCACTAAAGGCTATATGCTAAGGTTAATTATTATATACAGTATGCGTTAGTAATAAAATTAAAGAATAAAACGCAATAGGCTTCGTAAAAATTACACATATATCTTAATTCGTTCATAAGTTGAAAGGGAAGGGACAGATTGGCACGCTCGGAACGGGAATTGTGATAACTAGTTAGCGCTCGCTCATCAAGTTTTGGTGTCGAAGGGGTGAAGGGATTGGGAGCGAGCCAGCCATGCGGTGAACGATATGACTCATATGAACGACTCTTTTGAGTGTAGCGAACTTATGTGAGCTTGCTCGCCTCAACGAGCTGATTCGACCCATCACTTCTCGGTGTGGTCCTTAAGGCTGCTACACACGTACAGGTATACCTGTGAGGTTTGCCTGTTCAGGCGCACTTGTCCGTTATAACCGAACGTGTGGATGACAAAACTGTACAGTTATTTCGGCCTGCACAGGTGACCAGAGCTAATAGTTAATATCGTTCGATATACCTGCGTCGGAGCAAACTGCGCATACATATCGGAGCGTGGGTACCGAAGTGCGCAGGCGCCTCAGTTCAGTTGTTGCTGTTGCCACCACCACATCGTTCACTAATTAGATAAATTTCATTCTTTCTTTATAAACTTATTATCGTACACAATCTTTAGGTGCACATTTCAATTCGTACAACCAGTTCACATGTGAATAACGTTCTCTTCTGTTCAACCCATCTTTACACAACATCTCTCGTTTGACTTTACGTTATTGACAGTGTTTTGTTGCTACCAACAATTCAACTATCGCCAAAGTATCGTCTGTTGATGCCATTGCTAGCCGACAGTGAAATAAATAACAACTTGAACGAAAAAGAAAAAACTGTGACCTGAAGAAGAAAAACTGTATCGTGTGGATGCACTAAGACATCCGGTATACCTGTACGTGTGTAGCGGCCTTAAGTGATAACTGCTATCAAGCAGGCATGTTTAGAAACAGTCCACTTTAAATACTATTTTAGTAGACAACGAACAAAAACTGCGCTTTAGTGTCAGTAAACTGGCTTTCACAAAGCTAGGTTCATGTAGTGGCCCCACCCCTTCCCATAAACCAAGCCCCCCCCCCTTCCACCCAACGAGTCTATCCAAATTTTAATCTACAAAGGGAACTTAGAATACATTGGTCATTTAAACTCAATGCAATTCAAAAAGTTTGTTAAAGTACTGTATAGTTTAGAACAATCAAAATACTATCAAATGGGTCCTCCCTTAGAATGGGATGGATACAGTTTATATTTATTGCGTGAAATCAAGTGAACCTCAATACCTCAATTCCTGGACCAAAGGTCTTCTAAATTACAACAAACAACAATTTCTTTGTTTCATTCTTTGTCTTTTCATGTCGAGGATAACAACTTTTTCCTATTATTTATTATTATTAAGGTTAACATAGGGATAACAAGGACTTATTCAAGAAATAAGGATAGTTAGTGTATCTCAAAGGGAACGAACTCACTTTAGTTAGAAGAAAATGTGAGAAAATATGGTAAAAAGGACATTTTTAAAACAAACTCCAGTTCTCCTAACCGGGTCTTGAAACTTGACCTCCACGACCACAGTGGCCAAATGCAATGTGAGTCTAGCACCTTACACTCCTAAGTCACCGCTAGGCCGTTCAAATATTCAAAAGTATTTTTACATCAATAGTGATTAATTTTTAAAATAGAGTATTAGTAGTGACAAAATATCTAATAGCTGGCTTTGGCTAGGTCAGGTTTGATGAAGAGAGTGTGGCTAGGTTGTTATGTTGAGATATTACGGGAGTGGTTAATTCAACTAGTTGAGTTAAAAATGTTGGTCCACCATGTAAACACCTTTCATAATGCGTATTCCTAATAAAACCCATATTGTGTTAAAGATTTACTGATTGTTGGGTTATACCGAGGGAGGTGGGCCCTTCGTGGAACTATTATTAAAAAGTTACGTGTTTGTAATGAAGTAGATTTTTCTTTTCACAATAATTCTAATCGAAAGTTCCCACCCTTAATATATTTTAAATCAATGAATATTAATCTCAGAATATAAAACTAAATACATCAACATGTGTTAGGAGATCTTTTCACACACCTGGGTGATATATATATATATATATATTTTTCTACAATTACTATGTCATCAGTTTATATTTTCAATTGTTAAATGTCCCCACACTTTTATTGCAAATACTTGTGAAACATAGCCACTTCGAAAACATACACACACTCTCTTTCTCTCTCTCTTTTGGAACAAAGAGAACATGGTGCAACTTAAAGAAATAAAGAAAGAATGTTCCAGAAGAATTTCTCTCAATTAATATTCCCGAATTAAAGGCTCCTCTCTTCACTCAACTTACAACGTTACCATGAAACGGTCCGCGATGTATTCATCTCTTATTGTCATTCGGTCCACAGCTTTATAGAAAGAACGGTCCGCAACATTTTAATCTCAAATTCTTTACTCGACTTCCAATCTTCAATTAAAACGGCCCGTGGCGCGTTGAGATATCTATCTCAAGTTGCCGTATCGTGTGTACAACATTCTTATTCTGAATCAACTGCTTTTAAGTTAATAAAAACAAGTTTCTGCCAGTTACATTCCTCACATTTAATTAGTATTTAGCCCGGACCATTAGAAGCATCACGCCTGATCCCAAAGTGACTCCACGACGAGAGGGTTGACTACAATACAAACCGACTATACCCCCCAGAAAGACAGACATCACGCTACATGATTCCTAAATGACTAACGAGAACAAAATTGGAGTCCTGTAAAATGCATACATCCACAATCTCAATTATGTTTTTAAAAAATTTCTATTTGATGCAATATGGATTTAATGTTGACACAATTCGTTGCCATCTTCTGTTGGGGTAGTTTATCATGAATCACCGACCACCACAGATATAACTACCCTTCCCTGTAAACATTCTGGGTACGGTCCTTCTAGCTGAATGTACATTTTTATAATTCTATATCAGTGTATGTCAATATGTTACTTGTAATGGGTAGTATTTATAGCTATTTGCTGAATTTGAAAAACCCTGATCCTATAATTTAAGTCACACAAAATAAATAGTAATGAGCCCCCAAAAATACAGTTGCTAATTTGTGTAAAGTAACCGTTTGAACGTGTCAAGGTTTTGTCTTAAATTGATTTTTTCTGTTAAAAGCTTGGATGCATAAACTAATGACAAGTATTTGAAAATATTTTGGTTGAGAATTCAGTTCTAGATTAATTTTAAAAAATATAGAAATTGAGTATAATAATTGTAAAATATGTTAAGTGAATTAAAATTAACTATACAAAAAATAGTTATAAAGTATTTATTGCAGAAAATATTAGAACAACTAAAAATCCATTCACATATATACATAATTTACATATTTAGACAAGAAGATTGGCTAAAATATAGCATGTTTATTTATTATTAATATAAGAGTTAGTCAATTTTTGACTAAATATTATTGTTTCTTAAACATTGCTTTATAAAACTATTAATAAAATTCTTCACTCTCGTAAAAAATATTTAATATATTGTTACAATCACATTAACTACTTTAGAAAGATATTTTATTGCAAAAAGTCTGCAATTTATTTTGACAAAAAAACTTCGTGTAAAAGTTCTAATTGAATTTAAGATCCTACCAATCCTACCACGCACTTGAGGTAATGTTGCAACGCTCAAACATACGGGAGTGTTTTCAAAACCTTTCGTTATTTATTTCTAAATTAAAATGTACTTCAATAACCTGGCACAGGGCAGACTCACGGATACTAACGATAAATAACGATCGAAGAAATTAAGTTTCATGTCCCTAAAAAAAACAACAACACATAATTCAAAACAGGTTCATTCATTCCGATACAACGTTTAGACCCCCAGGGTCTGCAGCTTTACAAAGGCTACAAAAGTTGAGCGTCAAGTAAATTAATTTTGAAAGCCACCATGTTGTTGACGTATATACATTTTAACCTCCTAGCTAGATGGTCCCCGTGCACTCATAGAATGTTCGACAAACTTCCCAATTAAATCATTCATAAATAAACATGTGAGTCTTGGAGTTACCATGTCTTAGATTCCCTTCTTCATTTACATCCTCTTTGTCTGCCAACATACAATCTAGAGTTCAACTTCAGATCTAGAACAGCTACATCCTTTCTAGGCCTTTTCTAGAATACACGCTCCAGCTTTCTTGGCATATCGCTTGTTATGAGTAAAATAATATTAAGTTTTGTTTGTTTGGATATCAAAACATAATATAAACAATTATTAACCAGCCGCTTCGGTGATCGAATGATCTAAGGCAGACACGCTACACTCGTTTTATATTAAGGGCTACACTGAAAATTGAAAATACTGAGGGAACCGCATTTCAAAAATTTAAATAAAATTCATATTAATACAAAAATAAAATTAAGATTATGTAATAGTTCAAGAATTACTCCACCCTCTATTTTTTACCAGAAAAACAAAAAATTTTATTTACAGTATTTTGTGTTAGATTTTTAAACTCTGTGATGACTTCAGTTTCATAATTGATGATAAATGTGTGTTTGTAAGTCGTGATTTCTTGAGTGTTTGTTCCTTTTCAGAAGATAAAATAGCTGTTCATACGCCCATGTGCTGTCAAACATTGCACTTATTTGGTGCGCAAATAAAAATAAAATACAATTGTAATATATCTCTGGCGAGTAAAGAGTAAACATTAAATAGATTTACTCAAATAATG
The DNA here is from genome assembly GCA_902155825.1 of Timema genevievae. NCBI lineage: Eukaryota > Metazoa > Arthropoda > Insecta > Phasmatodea > Timematidae > Timema > Timema genevievae. The sequence goes on along the minus strand of CABFWO010002784.1, from coordinate 53,462 downwards.
GCAAAATTTAAAAAACTCCTAGTCTAAAGTTTGTGTATTTCTAAAACCCCTAGTCTAAAGTTTGTGTATTTCTAAAACCCCTAGTCTAAAGTTTGTGTATTTCTAAAACTACAAAAAAAAAAGAGAGAGAGAATCGGGTACTACTATACGTTGCTTCATCAAAAGGACCGCGGGCCGCACATGATCATGGATCGAGCCACGTGCGGCCCGCGGAACACCAGTTTTACAGACATTGTCAAAGAGGTCCTTCTCGCAATGGACTAGACTTCCGATGACAGGGAGATCGGGATTCGATCCCGGTCGGGTGTACTGAGTATGGTTTTCCACTCTCCCTCCACGCAAATGCGGGTACAGTTCCTCCAAGTGTAAGCTTCATAACCCCTAATTAATCAGTGTAACTAGTACATAGGTGTGTAACCCCAACAGCAGTAAGATGTGGTGTTAAATAAAACATATATATATACCTTAATTATTAATGTAATTACTTTACTTTGTTTTATGCGCCTACAAATTAAATACAAAAATAGCATAGTCTAAAGCAGGAAATATAAATAAAACTTTTTCAAAATTCAAAAGTAGGTGAAGTTATTTAAAACCTTATTTTATTTTATTTTATGAGATACTCCCACCAAACAATTTAACAAATAAAAAATACCAAATATAAATCAAGTTTGTTTTTTAAAGTTTAATCGTGTTTTAAATAAGTGGCACTCGAATTCAATTTGAAGGTAAAGTTTTGGGCGTGTTTTCACCAAGCGCACACAAAGCAATAACAAAACAAACTGTTTTTTTTTTCTCTTTCGGAAAGTTGGCATTAGCTATTCACGGTACCAGAGTACATTTAAATATATTTGGGTTTCACAGTTGCCATGAAACTTTTTAAGTAACGTTTTATAGATACAAAAGTTGGGCTTTGTAGAATGTTTTAATAAGATTGTTTCCATATTGAGTGCTTTAATTCTTGAAGACTCTAGTTTGATACCAGGTGAATATTAAAATAATATATTCATATTTATTTATTTATTATATAATTTACTACCCATATCGGTGAGCGCGTGGTATAATGGGCTATTCTCACATTAGTTTATACCGCGAGATCGAGGTTCGAATCTCGGTCGTGTGTACTGAGGGTGGTTTTCCAAAATTATTTTTCACTCTCCCTCCACGCAAATGCAGGTATATTTTCTCAAAATATAACCTTTCTAGTCCCTAATACCATTAACGTAATCAGTACGTAATCCCATAACCCGAAACCCGCCTCGGTGGCGTAGTTGGCTAACGCACCAGTCGCGCTGAGCTATATCGCCGAGGACGGGGATATAGAGGTTCAAATCTAGGTCAGGTGAACTAGTTTTTTTCCTAAATGGTTTTCCACTCTCCTTCAACGCAAATGCGGGTTCACTTCCTCTAAATTCAACCTTCCCAAATCGTAATCCATTAGTGTAATTAGTACTTAAGCGTATAACCCGAACGGATAGTAAGACGTGGTGAAAAATTTATTTATTTACTATAACCCGAACGGCTATTAAGACGCGGTGCTAAACATAAAAAAATTATTAAAATATATATAAATATTGCTGCTTTATCTTTCCTTTTAGATCTGCAATCACACTTTTAATTAATACATTGAAATTCACATTAGGTAAGAATAGATTAAGTGCACAAGTAGTCATTTGACTGTATAATGAAAAATGCCGCCTGAACACTCGAGTGGAGCCCGGAAGCTTTAACTTAATTTGCTGATGCTCTACCACTGTGCTAATCAGGTCCTTGCCTTTACCACGAACCTACATCCCTCAACGTTCAAGGCAGTTTGTGATGGACGTGAGTTTGAGTCCAGTGTCCAGGTATTATTTTACAAAATATTATTTTGGAATGATTAAAAAATTGGTGTTTACTAGTATCGAGTGTTCTGTCTTTTTCTATCGGCTTGTTTACCCGTCCCAAGGTGGCAAGTAAATAACATATTATCTTCAATGTTGTTTTGTTTCGCCTACACGAGGTAAGTATGCCCTTTATAGGTTCAAAACAAAAATAATCTATTCTCAAATAATTCAAAAATTGTCTTATAATATCAAATATATGAATTTGTGGCTTTCGTTTACCCTATAAGGTAGCAAGCTTAACTATCATTTTTCCACCATGGTATAGCTTATAGGACAGGGTCATAGTGTAATCCGTCAAGGTAAGACTGATACTTTTTAGTCAATGATGTAGTCGTAAATTTAGCAGTACCGGGAAGCAAGGCCGTAGCAACCCTGGGGGGGGGGTTTGGGGGAAACGGCTCCCCAACATTTTTACAAACATAAATACCTCTAGAAGCTATTTGGAGTATTTTTTAATGGCTACTAAGGTAGAAACTTACTTAACGCACTTCCCCTAAAATTCCAAGAATTCGCATAGATTCGCATAGTAAATTTCATCAGAATTTATTGATTCATAGTATGAAAAAAAAGTTTTAACGGGTAATCTTGATATAAAAGCAATTAATTAACTTGGATAAAACTTTACTTAAAAAACTATTTTGAATATTTTTCCACGAAAAGCAGTGACGGAACGGCGTTCCCATACGTTCTCACTCCACTACACCCCTGTTTTCAGGGTAAACAGGGTGTGCATTCAAGTAGTTTTTATGTCAATCTATTTATATAATTATCTATCCCTCTATCGCTATCTATCTATCTATCTATCTATCTATATATCTATATATCTAATAAATTTCTCACAGCTAATGTTAATTGGAGTTTTGAAGATAATTATTGGAATGTATATACTTAAAACAAGCCAGCAAATGGAACAAGTTATATATATAATACAGTTGATTGAAATTTAACAATTAGTTCCACATCTCGTCGCGAGAAAGCACCAGTAGTATGGTGTGACTGAAGGGGGAGGGAGTCACAATATATTCTATTAAACATATTTCAAAATACTTGTTTTTGTTGAGAGAAAAGGTACATTTTAAAGAAGTTTAGTGACAGTCTGAGAAACATTTACAAGGGCTGTAAAACACTATAGATCTTGGTGATCAGTTTTATTCGCTACGCAGGCGACTTCTCTGTGGGGCGTTTCACGAAATAAACTGTTGGGGGAAGATTAGGGGGGTGAGAAAGTGAATTTACCAGCTATAGGCGTTTTGAAATCAGAAAAATGCCTTGGTGACAAGGGAAACCTTGAGAGCACCGGCGTGTCTGGGGGTATGTAATACACCCCAGATAGTAGGGGGCCAAAGGGCTAACCCCCGGGAAAATGGTAAAATATAAGGTGATAACTAAGCCTCTATTTGTATTTTTTAAAGTTATTTGTTAATGATGGATTTTTTACAGTTTTTTTTAGCACTGGATGTTCGGGCTATACACCTATGTACTAATTACCCTAATGTATTAGGGATTAGGAAGGATTAATTTGGAGGAAGTGCACCCTTATTTGCTTGGAGGGAGAGTGGAAAACCATCTAGGCAAAAACCTCAGTGCACCTGACCTATATCGAACCCCGATCTCCCCGTCTTCGACAGTTTAGTCCAACATAAGAGTAGTGCGTTAATTTTTCCAGTTACAAGTATTAATTGTTTTGACATTCAGCACCAGTGCGTGCAGGAAAACTAACAATTTGCGGCTCTTAAAATCTCCAGGTTTAGTCAAATGATTAACTTAAAATATCACCTAACCTTCTTAAGGCTAATAGTGTCTAGCAGGCAAGTAGTGATAGCCTTAAAGCAAGTAGGCAGTGACAGCGGTGCTATTGGCCAACTTGATTAACCAAGCTACCTAAACACTCTACTCTAGAAAGTATCTCCTTTCAATGTTTGATGAGTTATAAAGTTGGGAACTTTTGAAGAGTAGGGATCGACATCTGGGAAATTTAAAATTCGTCTGTACAAGTCTGTGGTTAATAACTTTCATGATCGAAAGTACGGTGGTACGCAGTAATTCTAGAATTTCCCAACTCAAGATCTTGACTCACCACAAAACTCCCAAACTTTAAGCTATTCCCCACCCAACATTTGAGGAACGAGGGGTGTACCACCCCCAGATACACCCCCAGATACACCCCCAGCTACACCCCCAGTGTGCTACAGGGTGCAGACAACAGAATAGTAGATTAAGTGTTGTGTTTATGGCTGATATGAAGTGAGTTAAGTCAGAGGCAGGCAAACAGGCAGCTAGTTATGGGGGTCTGCAGAAACTTAAAGATTGTGTAACTTGAAATTAATGTAGCCGGCATAATACCCTTTCTAAATTCACGACAGTAAAGTTAGTTTGTAAGTCGTGTACTGATACAGCGCTGTGTTTAGTAAATGGACGTCAGTCGGTCCCTAAAAAGGAGACCAGCCCCCTGTTGTGAATGAAGGGAATGTTGCGCCATGTGACAACTCGACTCTTTGACCGATGGAGGGTTCGCGTGACTGACCCGTTCTTCTCCACGGGCCAGTCTTGTAGTAATAACAAGGTTCGTAGCCGAGTGTTTACACTAGCAGGGCCCCACGTGGGGAGCTGACCAGTCAGTATGGGAGTTTGGAGAGGAGGTACTTCACACGCCCACTCGACATCAAGACTACCTCCGTCTGATGGGATTGATACATGGGACAAGAGATGCTCGATCTTGGATCGAGAGAAAGGTTTAGATAAGAGTCACCTCGATTCTTTATCGAGCGACGTGAAAAATATAGAATCATAAATTATTATTATTATTATTATTATTATTATTATTATTATTATTATTAGCACCGCGTCTTACTACCCATTCGGGTTATACGCACTTACGCTAATGTGCAATGGTAGGGTGATTGTGAGATGAAATGGAGGACCTACAGTTTACCTTGGAATCCGAACCACGGTGGAGGCCTGGCATTCCTAACATTCACAAGTTGTGGTTAATACACATCTTGTCAGAGGTGAAGGAAGGGTTTGGCAATCAGATAAATCTGTGCCAGGACCGAGGATTGAACCCCGGACCCTCAGCACAGAAGTCTGACACCTTACCCCTAGACCAACAGGTCACCCTTAGAATCATAAAACTCGAAATAAAACAAAACTTAAATGCAAAAAAATTTGATTGGAAAAAGAAAATTAATTTTGAGAGTTATAGACGTTTTTGAGCATCACATCTTAATACGTAAAAGTATGTGATGGCTCATTCTTACCTCGAACTATATGGAGCTTATATTCTCAAAAGCTCGAGACTTTAGTGCAGTTTATAAATATCGGTCTAAAGATGTCAAATAAGTGAGGGCTTTTATTTTAAATAATTTTAAATACTGATGTAATAAAAATTGATAAAAACTAGTGTTTTGTTAAAATTTCCAAAGTAGTTTAAGTTTCGTCAGAGATAAGGGGCTTATAATCTGAAACCAATAAAATATATTTAGTGGGATGTTTGATTAAGTTTATAGTGCTTATTAACCAAACTAGTTCCGATAGTCTGCTAAAGGGACGAGTGTAAGCATGTCTCTAATAATTCAAATCACATGATGGAAAAGAATGGTGAAATTAAAACAATACATTTAATACATAATTCCTAAAGCAAGAAGATACCAGGTGCTGGAAGTTAGGGAATTACATTCTTAGCACTGACTGTGTCATGGACAATATACGATGCTAAATTAAAATAGTAACATGGAGAGAGCAAGGTCTATTGTTCATTGAACTACTAGTAAGATTGTAGTAACGATAATAACATGGAGGGAGCGAGGAATACTGGTAATAAAACTATTAGTAAGTGAAGGATTGTTTTAAAATTTAAGATTAAAAATATATATATACTTGAATGATTTTTTCTTAATTACTATCTGGAGAATATTTCAAAGAATGAATTAGAATGTCTTCTCTTTTAATAAATAAAATTACATTAATTTACTAAAGACGGAATTTTTAAATTTCACAAATTTTAAAAAAATGTTTCTAATAATCTCGTTCATAGTTTATGTCTGAAGAATGTTCCATATGATTATAAAGCTAGTGTATTTCTTTGGTAATCTTTTTTAATCTTCAGGGGGATTTTCTGAGAAACTTTTTTAAAAAATATTTTGTTTCTAGTTACAATTAGACTACTTGATAATATATGTACGATTACATCATACAATTTTTTTCTTTCACCGCGTCTCAATAACCGTTATGGTTGCACGCAGATTCAATGATAAATTGTTTATTTTGTAACTTTATACATTTTTAATAAGACGGTTGTCATATTTTTAAATAACAAGCTATGTTCATCCAAAAATTTTATAATACATATTTCATTTTGTGGGACTTTCAAATGAAAGAGCGTTAAAAAAAAGTTTGTTACCTAAAGTTCGTCTCATGCCAACGGATTCCTGAAGATAGTTAAATGCTCGTTTGTTTGTTCACTACTGAGAGATATGTAGGTACTATTAATAGGCGTGCTGTTGTGTGGACGGACGCTGCTAGTGAGGTTGTACATCTGCCGGCGGTGCGGGTTGCTTAATTAGTCCTCTGAAGCACCTACTGACTATATATCTTGGCATGTCTTTAGCTGTCACGGGCAATCTAGTAGTGCATACAGCAGCCGTTGGCCACACTCACAAGGGATTGAAGGAGATCAACAACTTACTCCGTGTGGATTGGAGAACAATTAGTGAAATTAGAACGGTCTTTTAGCTTCTAGAAAAGTGGTGTGCCCAAACTGTGGGCCATGAGACGATTTTTGGTTGGTCGCGAAATGTTTATGAAATGTAAACATTTTAAATTTTTTTTACATATATATAACATCACTTCTTACTACCCGCTCAATTTATACTCGTGTGTACTAATTAGACTATTAGGAACCGGATTTTGCCTATTTATCTTTTCTTTTCCCTGGTTGTAAAATGTCGGCAGTTGAGATCGAGTTGCATTACATGTTATTAGGAGTACAATATCTTAATTTTATAGTGCCTACTAATGTTTATCCTGTTGGTTTTTGCCTATTTTATGAATAAACACCTTAACGCGCCTATTTCGGCTTTGGACTTTCTCTTTTTCACAAGAATGTATGTTCTGCTGAAAGATATTTATTTATTTATTATTTAGCACCGCGTCTTACTACCCGTTCGGGTTATACGCTTAAGTACTAATTACGCTAATGGATTAGGAATTGAGAGGGTTGAATTTAGAGGAAGTGAACCCGCATTTGCGTGGAGGGAGAGTGGAAAACCATTTAGGGAAAACTACCCCCAGTTCACCCGACCAAGATTCGAACCTCGATCTTCCCATACTTGGCAGTCGAGCTCAACACGACTGGCGCTTTAGCCACCTACGCCACCGAGGCGGGTGCTGAAAGATAGAATCCAGTTACTTATAAAGTGTAAGTTGTGGTATACTTGTTTGGAGTGGGTTTGAAAATTGACACTTGTCAAATAGCTTCCAATGAGCATACATCGGGTGGACAATGAAAGCAGTGGTAGAAATATCGGGATGAGAGGGCATGCAGTTGAAAGGTAAAAAGGTTAACTTATTTGAAAATGGCAAATTGGAAATTTTTCCCATGACACCGTCTGAAGGCTTTTTAAATTATAAAAAACAATATATCTGAAAATATAACCCCTTTCACTAATGATAATCTAGACAAGTGTCTAGTTATTACAGTTTTGCCTCATTTCAGTGGTTGAATGGGCTAAGGCGTCATTGTCGCAGAAGACTGGACTATCGATGAAGGTGAAGTTGAGATTCAAGTTTCGGTCTGTGAATTGACAGATAGCTAAATAGTAGGTAGTAAAATCAATTACATTGCCTTTTGTGTATTTTTCTCCTTAAGTGCCTATTATGATGATTATGATCCTATATTTTTAATGCCTATTTGTCTGCCTATTTGCCTGCCTATTTAAACATTCTTAGTGCCAAAGAATCCATTCCCTATTAATTACGCCAATTTTATAGGGCTGTGGAAGGTTTAGTTTAAGGTAAGTGTACCCGCATCTGCTTAGAGGGAAACACCATTTAGGGAAAACCAGCGTAGTACACCCGATCGGGAGTCAAACCGTGATCTTCCCATCAACGGCCTCTATTGCCTGAGTGACGCCTTAAAGTATTCCACTGGAAACTCGGACAAAATAATTAGACTCACCTGGTTAGTTTGTTGTTGACGGAAAGGTCGCGATTCAATTCCAGGATGGCTTTACTGGATATGTTTTCTTGAATGGATTCCCGCTCTTATTCCACACACACATGTTTGCACACTTTCTCTAAATTATATCCTACTCGTTCTTACCCCAATAATATGTGGATAGCACGGATGGGTAGTAAGATGCAATGCAGGTTTTTTACTTATATATTTATTATTTAAGACATTTTGTTTTAAATGTGCTTCTAAAATATTTAGTTATAAATAAATTATGCCCCCAACGTTTACTTGGTAGGGATAGACAATATTCTTGGTTTACCGCTTGTGGTCCACGAACCGTGAGTTGTGCACCCTGGCTTTTAACAGTCTTATTTAGATAGGAGGGAATTATTTTTGATAGTTATAGAATTAAATAAACTCATTTTATGTGTGTGCATGTAAAGTCAAGCGATCTGAAACATTTTGTGTAAAATAATTGACTGAGAGCATCTAGGTCATGTTTTAACTTGCCCATTTGGCAATTCGCCTGTCGGTCTATCCACTGTTTGGATTATTGTTCCACATATAGGTCTAGCAGTCATATGCATGGAACCGTTTTAACGAAACTTGCAGGGGCATTCTTTGAGACTAAGCCAAATAACTTATGTAAATAGGTTTTGGCCTGATTATCCATTTTAATAGGGCAAATTTCCAAAAGTTTATTCACTTCAAGTGATTTTCAATCGATATAGTACTTAGGGCTTGTTTTTTTTTATGTTTTGAAATAGATTGAGAGACTGACGCCTTAAATAGTGTGAACAGTATTTATTCTCTATAAATATAAAGTATTATTTAATATATAATTAAGATATTTCTGTCTAACTTGATCACAGAGTAAGAATATCAACTTCAAATCCAAGGGGAATCTATAGGAAAAAATTTCAACTTGAAATCTAAAGAGAAATCATAAGACTGTAGCAACGATAGCAAGATGGAGAAAGCGAAGTCTAATGTTCATAGAACTAATAGCAAGACTATAGTAACGATAGCAAGATGGAGAAAGCCAAGTCTAATGTTCATAGAACTACTAGTAAGACTGTAGTAATGATAAAAACATGGAGGGAATGAGGTCTACAGTTCACAGAACTACTAATAAAACTGTAATAACGATAATAACATGGAGGTAGTGAGGTCTATTGTTCATAGAACTACTAGTAAGACTGTAGTAACGATAATAACATGGAGGTAGCGAGGTCTACTCTTCACAGAACTACTAACAAAACTGTAGTAACGATAATATCATGGAGGTAGCGAGGTCTACTCTTCACAGAACTACTAATAAAACTGTAATAACGATAATAACATGGAGGTAGCGAGGTATACTCTTCACAGAACTACTAATAAAACTGTAGTAACGATAATATCATGGAGGTAGCGAGGTCTTCTCTTCACAAAACTACTAATAAAACTGTAGTAACGATAATAACATGGAGGGAGGTCTACTGTTCAAAGAACTACTAATAAAACTGTAGTAATGATAATAACATGGAGGGAGCGAGATCTACTATTCACAGAACTACTAATAAAACTGTAGTAACGATAATAACATGGAGGTAGTGAGGTCTACTCTTCACAGAACTTCTAATAAAACTGAAGCAACGATAAAAACATGGAGGTACCGAGGTCTACTCTTCACAGAACTACTAATAAAACTGTAGTAACGATAAAAACATGGAGGGAATGAGGTCTACAGTTCACAGAACTACTAATAAAACTGTAGTAACGATAATAACATGGAGGTACCGAGGTCTACAGTTCACAGAACAACTAATAAAACTGTAGTAACGATTATAACATGAAGGTAGCAAGGTCTACTCTTCACAAAACTACTAATAAAACTGTAGTAACGATAATAACATGGAGGTAGCGAGGTCTACTCACAGAACTACTAATAAAACTGTAGTAACGATAAAAACATGGAGGGAATGAGGTCTTCAGTTAACAGAACTACTAATAAAACTGTAATAACGATAATAACATGGAGGTAGTGAGGTCTATTGTTCATAGAACTACTAGTAAGACTGTAGTAACGATAATAACATGGAGGTAGCGAGGTCTACTCTTCACAGAACTACTAACAAAACTGTAGTAACGATAATAACATGGAGGGAGGTCTACTGTTCACAGAACTACTAGTAAGACTGTAGTAACGATAATAACATGGAGGGAGGTCTACTGTTCACAGAACTACTAGTAAGACTGTAGTAACGATAATAACATGGAGGGAGGTCTACTGTTCACAGAACTACTAGTAAGACTGTAGTAACGATAATAACATGGAGGGAGGTCTACTGTTCACAGAACTACTAGTAAGACTGTAGTAACGATAATAACATGGAGGGAGGTCTACTGTTCACAGAACTACTAGTAAGACTGTAGTAACGATAATAACATGGAGGGAGGTCTACTGTTCACAGAACTACTAGTAAGACTGTAGTAACGATAATAACATGGAGGGAGGTCTACTGTTCACAGAACTACTAGTAAGACTGTAGTAACGATAATAACATGGAGGGAGGTCTACTGTTCACAGAACTACTAGTAAGACTGTAGTAACGATAATAACATGGAGGGAGGTCTACTGTTCACAGAACTACTAGTAAGACTGTAGTAACGATAATAACATGGAGGGAGGTCTACTGTTCACAGAACTACTAGTAAGACTGTAGTAACGATAATAACATGGAGGGAGGTCTACTGTTCACAGAACTACTAGTAAGACTGTAGTAACGATAATAACATGGAGGGAGGTCTACTGTTCACAGAACTACTAGTAAGACTGTAGTAACGATAATAACATGGAGGGAGGTCTACTGTTCACAGAACTACTAGTAAGACTGTAGTAACGATAATAACATGGAGGGAGGTCTACTGTTCACAGAACTACTAGTAAGACTGTAGTAACGATAATAACATGGAGGGAGGTCTACTGTTCACAGAACTACTAGTAAGACTGTAGTAACGATAATAACATGGAGGGAGGTCTACTGTTCACAGAACTACTAGTAAGACTGTAGTAACGATAATAACATGGAGGGAGGTCTACTGTTCACAGAACTACTAGTAAGACTGTAGTAACGATAATAACATGGAGGGAGGTCTACTGTTCACAGAACTACTAGTAAGACTGTAGTAACGATAATAACATGGAGGGAGGTCTACTGTTCACAGAACTACTAGTAAGACTGTAGTAACGATAATAACATGGAGGGAGGTCTACTGTTCACAGAACTACTAGTAAGACTGTAGTAACGATAATAACATGGAGGGAGGTCTACTGTTCACAGAACTACTAGTAAGACTGTAGTAACGATAATAACATGGAGGGAGGTCTACTGTTCACAGAACTACTAGTAAGACTGTAGTAACGATAATAACATGGAGGGAGGTCTACTGTTCACAGAACTACTAGTAAGACTGTAGTAACGATAATAACATGGAGGGAGGTCTACTGTTCACAGAACTACTAGTAAGACTGTAGTAACGATAATAACATGGAGGGAGGTCTACTGTTCACAGAACTACTAGTAAGACTGTAGTAACGATAATAACATGGAGGGAGGTCTACTGTTCACAGAACTACTAGTAAGACTGTAGTAACGATAATAACATGGAGGGAGGTCTACTGTTCACAGAACTAATAGAACTAATAACAAAGTAAAATATTATCTATATTGATTGCAAAACGAAATGTTTATTTTGTAAAAGTATCTTCTAACCTGAATCCTATTTTTGTATTCACACATCATCACCATCAGCTGTTTCCAGCCTGTGGACGGGTCAGTTTAGTAAAATGTCTCCATTCACACACGTAGTTTCAAATTACGTAAGGTGGTCATAAAAGCTACGAGTGTTAATGCGAGCTTGAGGGTAATTGTGGGTGATTAATGTCGCCTGACGTAAGTGGTAGAACAAGCCACTCTATTAGCAGACGTCGTCGGTTAAATGGACCCGGTTTGGATCCTCACACAGTAGTAGTCAGACGTTTGTTTCGGTTGCCGCCCCCGGTAACACTTTTGATGGATGTCGGAACTTACAAGATGTTGTTTACTACCCACGTTGGCATTTATCATTACTTGGAGCTCCATTGTGTGAGTTCACTTGTACTTCTGAATCTCTTCTAACTTTATGTGCTTTTGAACGCACAAAGATCTACGTTGTACTGTCTTTAACATTTTATGTGTTAAGAAATCGAATGCTATCTTTTGATGAATGTATATTTGTTCTAAGCCAAGCTTTGTTATTAACATTTTAGAAAATATTGTAAGAATGTGTAGTAAGGAGCATTTATATAATATGTTATGTTCTTCATGATTGCAGAAATAATGAAATTTAACCTTGCCTATTAACAACCAAGTTTTCACACATATCTCGGCCTATAAGAAACTTTAGGTTATCATCCATCCTCGTTATAAGTTTACTGAAAATGGTTTTAGAACCAAAACACGTCAATTTAACTTACAAACTACACAGGCAGTACAAGCAGACATTTCTGATCCATACAGTTATTATCTTAAGGATTAAGGCACCAACAAAAGATAAGAATGTCGTTTCAATCCTTTTTAAGGTCAATAAATTATAAATAATCATTTATGTAACAACTTCTTTAATGTTAGTATATAGCTTGTAACTTTTTTTTAAGCATATAATGTTTGCAATTTGCATCAATTGTTGTCACTCTACGTTAAATGTGTTTGATCCCATTTCTTTATAAGCTATTTTCAAATTTTGCCTTAATCCTTCTAAACATATAATTTGATTTAATAATTTTGTAATTAAAGTGTTACATTAAACATATTATAAATTTAAACATTTCATCAGCTTATGACTTTATTTTGTAAAACCAGTTTAAAACTGTATTGATAAGTTGTATTACATTTATTTTTTTACAGTTCATATAAAATTTCACTGTAAACTGTTACAGCGCAGTGCGTAAAAAAATAATTGAAATTATTTCCTCCATAATTAATATATTTGTTAGGAACCTTCCTTGACAGTTTAATTGTTATAAGAAAATCGAAGGTATTAATTGAAGTCATAATAGTAAATACTTATAACCATAATACATATTTTAGTATTTATATGAAAATAAATGTGTTAGAGAAGCTAGGTCATCACCAATGTTTATTTTACAACAAACATTTTTTTAATCAGGTCCCCCTAAAATCCATAAACAAAAAACGCCCTGTTACACTCAAGTCTTAGATACCATCTCATCTCTCCCTGATAATGCATCAGTTAAGTAGGTAATACATCTCAAATCAGTCGTTGCATCGTGGTGTGATGGTTTTAATATGGTCTTTATTAGAAAACAAGGGAATATACAGTCCAATTTTTATAGTTACGCTCTTATCGAATAGCTAAAAAGCTGGAAGATCTACTTTCTCATATTCATTGATTGATAGATAATATCCTCAACTATAAATTAACAATAATAATATATTAAAATGTTAATGTGTTGATTTCCAAAATATGTGTTTGACTTTTCTAAAAATATGGTTGACATTGGTGTTCTTGGGGTAAAGTGCTAGCCTCAGGACCAGATATTTGTGGGTTCAAACCCAGTTGTGGTCGACGAACTTTTCTTTCTTTTCCGCAGCACGACTTCCTTTGGAGGGGAATTAAAGCCGTCGATCCCATGTCGATTGTGGTATGTAAAAGAATGCTTGATGGTATGTGAAAATACATTTCAGGCAAAATTGATATGCTCTTTCGCTCTCACTCATAGAAATTCTCATTCATATCTGATATAAATGGTCGGTTCAGAAAGTGAACGTTAAATACTTAAAATAAATAAAATAAATATATCTAACATATTTCTATAACAATTTGACTCTATTAGACCAATGAAACCTGTTTACTTAAAAAAAAAAGGTACTTAACTCCGCACAGACTTTCTCACTCTATATTTAAAGATGGAGATATTTACTCAAAACTCGTAATATATGTGAAACGAAATAATATACACTAGCAAATCCGAGCAAAAATTGCGCTATACTTATGTAAGACATTTTTTGACGCCTGGTTTTAAATTTTATGATTTTATTTTTAAAGAGTTAATGTCCTCATTTGTATGTTTGGACCAATAAAAATATCGATATTGGGTCCACAAGGGTCAACACTTCGTATTAAAATTTCGACTTCTGGTTAAAATTTTCGACATTTTATTAGGTGTTGCATATCTTGATGTCATCTCATTGCTATTAAATTCCTCATTTATATATTTTGAGCAACGAAAAATGAAAATATTGACTCTTGAGTCTAAAATGACAGAGATAAATCAATGTTGTACAAACGTTTCCCCTAAGAGGTTAGAGAGAAAAGAACATACACTTTTTAGGAGACTTACTAATATTTAATTACTCTAGGGCATTAGAGAATTATTATGTTAAAACCTGAGTAGTATATCTACAACTAAAGCTCACAAAATTGTATTAATATATTTGCCACTATCTCAGAAGCTATTAGTTTTATAAAGATATATTTCAAATAAAGGGGTTTTATTTTAAATAGTACTACAATTGTGCAAATAGCTATTTAGTAACTTAAATATTTGTGGAGATAAGGAAATTTCTGCTTCTGTAATATTGCTCAATGCTTACAAATGAAATGTAATCAAAACCGTTAGAGCTAATTTTGATAAAATCGATTTTTTTCTCTTTTTGCCCTTCAGTAAACTACTCTTAATTTTAGGGTTAGATATCCAATTCTAAAACCCTCGGGGCAACCCTATAAAAACTCTAAATACCAAGTTTTAGCTCGATCGGTAAAATAGTTTAGGCTCTAGTCCGAGGTACAGACATACAGACAGACAGACAGACGGAAATTCAAAAACTACATTTTCGGATTCGTGGGGTCATGACACGTCGAAATTCATCACAATCTCTACCTGTAAGATAACGAGAAAGTAAATACTGTATATACAAGTTGAAAATTTTATTTTACAATAACAAAATGGCCTCACCAATTTAACGTTCGCTTGTCGAGTGAAAAATGTCGAAAACCACACTTCGATAAGATTTCTGGTTAAAACGTTGTCGTTTTTTAATATCCCGGTTAAAAAGGTCGTGAGATGGGCTTGAATCATTCGCGGGTGCATAGTGTCCATGGGAACTTATTTGGGGACCACTGAAATACGCTTATTCTATCGCAGGAGAGAAATAGAGTGTATTCCTACCGATGCGAATGATAATTTATTCTTTCAGTTATATATTGGAGTCAAACCAGTGGCCTTCATACCAGTGGTAAACGTTTGTAGCCACTGAGTTACGGAGTAACAGCTGCTCATCGTGAAACGTCGTGTTCCTTCGTTCTGTGTTCTTGGCAGTGTTCTCTTGCTCTCTCTACTGCCTGATCTGAACACGATCTGGACCAGTTTTAAAATAGAAGACTACATCGGTCTCTGTTATTAGTAGTTAATATTACACTTCATTACACTGGTCTCGGCCGTGGGCAAGATGTATTAAATAAATGGTACAATGCATCGCACACAATTTCTCTCTCTCTCTTTAATCTTAAAACATACACATTTAATAAGAACTTGTGAGATTTGTGAAACGAAATAATACACACTGTTGCAGAAACAATCCACCAAAGAGTATAGATGTAATAATATACAATGTTACAGAAACATTGAGAAAATAGGAGTATCTCTGTCCACAAAATAGATTAACAATCAAGTTCGTATTTTAAAGTATTCCATAACAAAACATATATTGGTTGTATAAAAATATATTCCAAGTTAAATATTTTTATTTTTAATAATAAGGCCTACTACAACTTTACAGAATAGGTTTTTTCGTATATCAAATATTTGCGAATATATGATCAAAATTATAAATTTCTGCTTCTCTAAAGTGCCCTAAAGTCATTTTCATAAGAAAACAAGAATTGCCATTTTATTTCTAATATTTAACAAAATGCCTATATACAAAATTAATAAAAATTGTTGGAGCGTATTTTGAAAAAATCGATTATATTTCTTTTAGCCCTTCAGTAAACTACCCATAATTTTAGGGTTTTATATCTAATTCCAAAAACGTCTCGTGGTAGCCCTATGAAAACCCTAGATACCAAGTTTTAGCCCGATTGCTACCCAATGGTTTGGCTCTAAGCTGAGATGTAGACAGACAAACAGATAAACAGAGGGCATCACGAAAGTCAAAAGGAAAAAAAGAAAGTCAATCGTGTCAGAAATATTTACGAATGAACAATAACTTTAAAAAAAACTAGTTAACAAAATTGCTTGGTTATTATTTAAAAGTAAAAGAAAGAGGTTTGTGTCATAAAAAAATTGTTATTAGTGCACAATTATTGTTTTTAAACATCCCTTGGTGGCTGCATGGTCTAAGGTGCTACTCTCGCGGTAGACTAGACTGCCGAAGACGGGAGGATCGAGGTTCGAATCTCGGTCAGGTGTACTAATGGTGGTTTTTTCAAAATTGTTTTCCACTCTCTTTCCACGCAAATGTGGGTACATTTCATCTAAATATAACCTTCCCTATCCCTAGAACCATCAGTGTAGCTAATATAGAAACTTATAGCCCGAAGGCTGGTAGGCCATGGTGTTAAAAAAAAGCTTTTAACTGATTCGCATATTCAGGTTAATTTTCCAGGTTTCACTATTTTCTTTGATAAATTCCTAGATCATGGTTTATAATGTAAATATTTAATAAACTATTTAAAAAACTTTATTTTATAAGATATATTTGATAGATCATTGAAGTTTCATCATATTTTTTTGATTTATAACTTTTATATGAAAAAGGTGGTATGTCAGAACGGGGCTGAGTGTAGTTTGAATATTAGTGTTGTGTTAGATTAGTGGTAGTGATAGTGACAGTTCAATTTTAGTGGTGAAATATATTTTATGAAAAAAATCTTAGTCATTTAACTAAGATATGAAGTCAAAGGGTGAGTGAAGATTTAATAGCGAGTTAGGGTTGGGCAGTAAGAATACACTAAGAGTCTGTCATTAGAATAACATTAAAAAGTCTAAGAAACGTTTTTGCATACCATTCCAAATATTTATTTTGAACTAATTACAATTTTTAAGTATGCGCCATTCACAATGACGATTCGTCCAAACGAAAAAAAGAAACCACTTCAAAAAGAAGAGTTTATCACCGATCTAAATGTTGAGTGTATGTTGGCACGCGGAGTGACGGGTATGACTTATGAAGTCTCATTTCTTGAATGAGACCGGATCTCATTCATAAATGATAGTTAAGTTAGCGTGGGCGAGACTGGAAACGTCCCAAACCTACCAGGTGCTTCTTCCAGACGTTCGATGGTCGCCAAGAACCCTTCTCAGTCCATGGCATTCACCAGGGAGCATGACTGTAGTTACTACAAGATACAGTTGGTCATTGTGACAGGATGTTGCACTGGGGAACATGACAGTAGCTACTACAAGATACAGTTGGTCATTGTGACAGGATGTTGCACTGGGGTACATGACTGTAGTTACTACAAGATACAGTTGGTCATTGTGACAGGATGTTGCACTGGGGTACATGACTGTAGTTACTACAAGATACAGTTGGTCATTGTGACAGGATGTTGCACTGGGGTACATGACTGTAGTTACTACAAGATACAGTTGGTCATTGTGACAGGATGTTGCACTGGGGTACATGACTGTAGTTACTACAAGATACAGTTGGTCATTGTGACAGGATGTTGCACTGGGGTACATGACTGTAGTTACTACAAGATACAGTTGGTCATTGTGACAGGATGTTGCACTGGGGTACATGACTGTAGTTACTACAAGATACAGTTGGTCATTGTGACAGGATGTTGCACTGGGGTACATGACTGTAGTTACTACAAGATACAGTTGGTCATTGTGACAGGATGTTGCACTGGGGTACATGACTGTAGTTACTACAAGATACAGTTGGTCATTGTGACAGGATGTTGCACTGGGGTACATGACTGTAGTTACTACAAGATACAGTTGGTCATTGTGACAGGATGTTGCACTGGGGTACATGACTGTAGTTACTACAAGATACAGTTGGTCATTGTGACAGGATGTTGCACTGGGGTACATGACTGTAGTTACTACAAGATACAGTTGGTCATTGTGACAGGATGTTGCACTGGGGTACATGACTGTAGTTACTACAAGATACAGTTGGTCATTGTGACAGGATGTTGCACTGGGGTACATGACTGTAGTTACTACAAGATACAGTTGGTCATTGTGACAGGATGTTGCACTGGGGTACATGACTGTAGTTACTACAAGATACAGTTGGTCATTGTGACAGGATGTTGCACTGGGGTACATGACTGTAGTTACTACAAGATACAGTTGGTCATTGTGACAGGATGTTGCACTGGGGTACATGACTGTAGTTACTACAAGATACAGTTGGTCATTGTGACAGGATGTTGCACTGGGGTACATGACTGTAGTTACTACAAGATACAGTTGGTCATTGTGACAGGATGTTGCACTGGGGTACATGACTGTAGTTACTACAAGATACAGTTGGTCATTGTGACAGGATGTTGCACTGGGGTACATGACTGTAGTTACTACAAGATACAGTTGGTCATTGTGACAGGATGTTGCACTGGGGTACATGACTGTAGTTACTACAAGATACAGTTGGTCATTGTGACAGGATGTTGCACTGGGGTACATGACTGTAGTTACTACAAGATACAGTTGGTCATTGTGACAGGATGTTGCACTGGGGTACATGACTGTAGTTACTACAAGATACAGTTGGTCATTGTGACAGGATGTTGCACTGGGGTACATGACTGTAGTTACTACAAGATACAGTTGGTCATTGTGACAGGATGTTGCACTGGGGTACATGACTGTAGTTACTACAAGATACAGTTGGTCATTTTGACTGGATGTTGCACTGGGAAATATGATTGATGGTCAAATAGCTTAAATAATCAGGTTCGCTATGTAATAAACTGCCAATAGGCTAACTAGGTGCTCCAATTTTTTTAATTGAATAATTTATCTACCCTCCACCTATGAAAATGCGGGTATAGTTTCCTTCTAGATTATACATTTCCGAGCTCTATCCCATGTTAGTAAGCAGATAGCCCAGACGGGTAGTAAGACGTGGTGTAAGTAGATTAAAAGCACCAATAAAGTGCTTTTTTTACGACCGCATCTGAGTACCTGTTCAGTTTATTCGCACCCATGATAATTAATCTAATGTGGTAGTGATAAGGAAGCAATTAAAGGTAATCTACCCGAATTTGTGTGACATGATATTGGGTAACCATTTTGTATAAAACACTCTTATTACACCCGATTGGGATTCGAGCCCCGAACTGGCTGGTCTAACATGAGAGTGACGCCTTAAATCGTTCTGCCACCGAAGCGGTAAGCGACATTTTATCATTAAATTTTGTGACTATGGACAATTTTTTTAAAATGATCAATTTTAAATCAATAATGTATCTATAGTTCTAAATGGATGTAGCTCAAAATGAAACATTTATAAAATTTAAATTTTTTGTTCAGATTAAAATATACATGACGACGCAAAATAAATATTCAACAAAAAATACTTATTTCTCACTGAAGATATAGTTTTTAAATATTATTTACAAGTTAAACTAACAAATCAAATGTATTTAAATATAAGTGAAAGAGATCGCAGCACTTTATTTTATTATTGTTCTTTCCCACAGCATGTCACACCTATATGAGGTATACGCATTTATATTAATTACGCTAATGTGATTTTACAACCATTACTGTTTCCATCCTGTGGCCCTGGTCAATTTCTTATTCAAGTCATATATTTTCAACTTTCGGTTTGCTAGGACTTTCGTAGGTCCATATACCTTATAATCTATCTTAAGAATAGTACAGGCACAACATTTTGAGTTTTTTTTATCCACTACCACTTCCCAAAGTCTAGCTGTTTAACCCGGGAACGACCTGTGTAGTGGTAAAGGTCATATTTCTGATCTTCTTATAATAAATCCTAGTTTTCTTCTTCCTTCGAAATGTTCCGAAGATACGAAGAGTATTGCGGGCGTCGAGGTTTGACCTTCAACTTTGATATTTTGAACTTTCACAGACCCCTATTTATTATAAAACAAAATTGTGTCAATCAATAGAAAGCAAATAATGGTTTCCCCTTAAAAAACAAATGTTAGATATAGTTCAAAACCGCTTGAAAATCCTTAACAGAGATTTGTAGAAACACCTTGAAGTGTTCCATTTATCCAGAACAATATTTCCAGGTAACTTGAGCCATAGTGTCCCCGATTGTACCCGGGCCAACCCCCGTCCCGCGAGCCCACGCTAGTCCGTCACCCAGTTGCGTGATCACGCCATAGCTCAAGCATATCTGCGTGTCAGAACATGCGTGCGAGGGATTAGCTGAGACGCTCCCAGGTGCGTACAAGTCACCACTTCACTTCCCTGAGAAACTAAACAAGACTTTCTTACGAGTCATCGTGGTTTTGTCCGGCCGATACGTCTCCTTTGTGCGTGGGTGTCATTGGGCGCTAAGCTGTGCTCCGGGCAACTAGGATCTAGTCTAGGGGTGCACAAACCTCTAGAGACCAGAGGAGAGAGGGGCTACAGT
The DNA here is from genome assembly GCA_902155825.1 of Timema genevievae. Classification (NCBI taxonomy): domain Eukaryota; kingdom Metazoa; phylum Arthropoda; class Insecta; order Phasmatodea; family Timematidae; genus Timema; species Timema genevievae. Next base: position 32,781 of record CABFWO010002784.1, on the reverse strand, counting down.
AGCTGTTACAATAGGTGGGTACACAACCCTCTAGAGACCAGAGGAGAGAGGGGGCTACAGTAGCTGTTACAATAGGAGGTACACAACCCTCTAGAGACCAGAAGAGAGAGGGGGCTACAGCAACTGTTACAATAGGAGGTACACAACCCTCTAGAGACCAGACCTTCAGAAGAGAGAGGGGTCTACAGCAACTGTTACAATAGGAGGTACACCACCCTCTAGAGACCAGACCTACAGAAGAGAGAGAGGGCTACAGTAACTGTTACAATAGGGGGTACACAACCCTCTAGAGACCAGAAGAGAGAGGGGGCTACAGTAGCTGTTACAATAGGAGGTACACAACCCTCTAGAGATCAGAGGAGAGAGGGGGCTACAGTAGCTGTTACAATAAGGGTACACAACCCTCTAGAGACCAGAAGAGAGAGGGGGCTACAGCAACTGTTACAGGGGTACACAACCCTCTAGAGACCAGAAGAGAGAGGGGGCTACAGTAACTGTTACAATAGGGGTACACAACCCTCTGGAGACCAGAAGAGAGAGGGGGCTACAGCAACTGTTACAATAGGAGGTACACAACCCTCTAGAGACCAGACCTTCAGAAGAGAGAGAGGGGCTACAGTAGCTGTTACAATAGGAGGTACACAACCCTCTAGAGACCAGACCTTCAGAAGAGAGAGAGAGGCTACAGTAGCTGTTACAATAGGAGGTACACAACCCTCTAGAGACCAGACCTTCAGAAAAGAGAGAGGGGGCTACAGTAGCTGTTACAATAGGGGGTACACAACCCTCTAGAGACCAGAAGAGAGAGGGGGCTACAGTAGCTGTTACAATAGGGGGTACACAACCCTCTAGAGACCAGACCTTCAGAAGAGAGAGGGGGCTACAGTAGCTGTTACAATAGGGGGTACACAACCCTCTAGAGACCAGACCTTCAGAAGAGAAAGGGGGGCGACAGTAACTGTTACAATAGGGGGTACACAACCCTCTAAAGACCAGACCTTCAGAAGAGAGAGAGGGGGCTACAGTAACTGTTATAATAGGGGTACACAACCCTCTAGAGACCAGACCTTCAGAAGAGAAAGGGGGGTGAGAGTAACTGTTACAATAGGGGTACACAACCCTCTAGAGACCAGAGGAGAGAGGGGGCTACAGTAACTGTTACAATAGGAGGTACACAACCCTCTAGAGACCAGATCCTTCAGAAGAGAGAAAGGGGGCTACAGTAACTGTTATAATAGGGGTACACAACCCTCTAGAGACCAGAGGAGAGAGGGGGCTACATTAACTGTTACAATAGGAGGTACACAACCCTCTAAAGACCAGACCTTCAGAAGAGAAAGGGGGGCGACAGTAGCTGTTATAATAGGGGTACACAACCCTCTAGAGACCAGAGGAGAGAGGGGGCTACAGTAGCTGTTATAATAGGAGTACACAACCCTCTAGAGACCAGAGGAGAGAGGGGGCTACAGTAACTGTTATAATAGGGGTACACAACCCTCTAGAGACCAGAACATCAAAAGAGGGGGAAGTGGGTGAAAGGGGGGTGCCAATAATTTGTTTCAATGGAATTTAATGTTTGGACATAAAATAATAAAAAAAAATATAAGTTTAATTAAAGGGAGACAAAAAGGATAATATTTTACTTTGAAAGCTACCCCCCTGCCCTTATATACCCCGCCAACTCTCCTCACTCCCCTCATGTCTAATTACATATTCAGGCTATACGTATATGTTGTAGGGATGAGGAGGGTAGAATTTATAAGAAATGTATCCACTTGCGGGAAGAGAAAAATGCAAACTATTTAGTAAAAAAACACCTTTGTACCTCAAGCTACGACTCGAACTCAATCCCCCCATCACTGACAAAGAAGACTAATCGGACCTTATGCCTTAGTCTGCTTGCCCATTGGTGATGTTCTAATAAACTGCTGATATATTATTAGTAATTTCAGTGCTACTGTGTTGTTATATCTTAGACCAGAGTTCTCTTTGGAATTTATTCATGATGGAGAAACGTTCCAAATGGAATAACCCGCATCGCTGGATGCATGCTATGAATATCATGCCCACTTGATTTGAGAGTATATGTTTCAATTTAACCTTTAATATCGCATATATATATATTTATTTTATTTTTCAACCTTTAATAATTCATATTTTAACGTATCAGTATTTTTTAATCTAATTACAATTTTTAACATTTAACTGAAAATGTTAACCTTTTATGGTTCTTAACTTCAATACTTTAACTCTACAACATCTAATTTTCTTAGTTTTTATTTAGTCATTGTTTCACAACCCAAGCTTAGAACATTCAATTTTATCATTTATATTTATATTACTTCAACATTTAATTAATAATAATTGTACTCCTTAGCAGCTTTTTTATTTTATATAAATAATAGTTATAATAAAAAATATATAATAATAATATATATTATTAGGTGTTCTGTCTCACGACATGTCCATTCCTTTTGTCAGTGAACTTAGACCGCCAATATTCCCTGTCCTCTTCCTCCTCCTTCAACTCCCAGAATTTTCTTCTTTCCTCCAAGTCATCTAATATTTAAATCCTTCTTCTTCCTAAATTCCTCTTTGCCTCAACCTTGCCTTCTATGACGTCGTACAGTAAACAATTCCTCCTAAGGATGTGTTTAATCCAGTTTGCTTTGTGCCAAAAAATCACATCCAAAATTGTCCTCTTCTCACTTATTCTTCTTGGGACTCCTCCATTTGTCACCTTGTCTGTCCACCTGATATTCTCAAGTATTTGTATACATTTTTTAATTTGACTGGTTTTTCTAAAAGCCTAATGATGTTTCCATTATTTTATATATATTATACACATTTTGTCTACTTAGTTTACAACTCATCGGTCAGCGCAAATGTAACTTTAAATCTTACAATTTTTAAATATTTTTAATTCATCTAGTTTGGTTTAATGCTGATGGGAAGGCTGAGATTAGAATCTCGAACAGGTGTACTGAGGAAGTTTTTATCCGAATAATCTCTCACTCTTCCTCCACGCAAATAAAAATATATTTTCCTCTAAGTTCTACCTTAATACTCCCTAAAACATTAGCGTAATTAATATAATGTGGAGCCGCTTCGGTGGCCACATGATTTGAGGCAATATTCTCGCAGTAGAATAGACTGCCAATGACAGGAAGATCGAGGTTCGAATATCGGTCAGGTCTACTGAGGCTGTTTTTTTTTTTCAAAATAGTCTTACACTCTCCCTCCACATAAATATAGGTATCCTTCTTATGAATACAACCCCTCTAATCCCTAAAACCACTATAATAACTAGTACATGAGCTTATAACCCGAACAGGTGCTAAGACGCTGTCAGTATAAAAGGGAATAACGGCAGTATTCCCGTTCATTTCAATTACAAGAGCCGCTAAGTGTGAAATAGTTTTGAAGATATATATTCAGAGGTTGGGTGGTGAAGTGAGAATGCTCCCTCCTCCCCTTTCATTAAAAGTGCGCGCTACTGTGTCCAATTAAGTGTTACTCCACACATTATACTCTGCGTCTCTCCGCCGTCTGTAGATGTGTGTTCCTGCCTTTATTTGACACGTATTAACAACAGAACGAACCGGAACCGATAACAGAAAATAACAGGTATTATTTTAGGAACCGGAACAGGAACCCATAAAATAAATTAGCTCAAGAACCTGAACAGGAATTGGAATCGATATCTTTTTAGGTTCATGAAGGTTCTTATCGGTTCTTAAAAGGCTCGACATTTTTAAATATTTCTTTAACTTGATTTACTTTTGAAATCCCAAATAATATATTTTACCTTTTTTCGGGATTTTTGGTTGAGGTATTTTGTATTTTTTATATTGTTGTATTTTGTTTTTAATTTTCTTTCTAACCATTCATTTTATATTGGAAGAGTGACTGTTAAATAAAAAATATAAAGACCAGAACTAGAAACAAACAGAACCTAACTAAGCCTAACCAAATTAAGAACAAAAAAGAATAGGAACAGCTATTTTTATCTAATCGTAACCAGAACTAGAACATTAAAAAAATGTTTGTTTGGAAACAAGATGCAGAACCAATAAATATTTCAGTCCAACTCCGTGGATACGAAATCCAGCATCCATTGAATGTCAGAGCTCCTTGTTAAGCCGGGTCCACACTTGTATAATCCTCGCATCTTTTCCCCATCGTATCATTGTTGGAGCGGGTGACGATACACCTGGACATTGTTGAGACCTAATGTCTGCAGATCCGACCCTCATTCCGTCGTGATCATTGTTGTCACCCCTAATTTCCATCATTCATGTGTTCCTGAGCCACGACAGTCTTTGGTTCGCATCTCTTCCAGACATGTCGTATTCTCATCCCGTGGCTCTCTTTGTTGCGACGGTGAAACATTAACCAGAAGTTGAATGCAGCGAACTGATACGAGTATCTCTCTCATGATACGTCGAGGATACAGGATACCGTCTAAACCGACATGTTCAAGATACGCGTCGGTCGAGGACCTGATACAAGTGTGGACCTGGCCTTATAATTATCTAAATTGGTTTTTAATAGGTACCAGTGCCAGTGGGAAATCTTTTTAAAGAAAATACAAACAGATTTTATTTCATTAACATGAATTCAACATTACTATTTTGTTTAATTCTTTTTCACCGCATCTTGGAGCCCGTTCGGGATAACGCATACATTCATAATTTAATGATAAGAAAATAAAATTTTGTTGGAAATGTACCCAAATTTTCGTGGAATGTTGAGTGAGAAACTGGAGCAAAAACAATACCCCCAACTGGTATTTGAACCCCGATATCTCGGCTACCCAGTCTAACACAAGAGTAACCTTTTAGATGAATTTACCACCACCAATACGGGTTAGTACACATTTATTTTATCTGTAGTGATATTATCTTCTGAAAGTGACAGTTGCAGTTCACACGGCTTGACGTATGAATACAAGGCCATAGTAAAGACTAGTAGAAGTGAGAGGGACGTAAGTTCAGGGGTTTAAATGTTATAGTTGCTACAAGTTAAAGTTTTTCAGCGTGTTTACTGTAAAGTAGCGACATTAATTATGCACTACTCTGAGATTTGTGAATAAAAAACTTAAGAGCGATTTCAATGTTTCAAGAGCAGTTTTATTTACCTCGGCCGTGATTTGAACCCCAACCTTACTCCCCTAAACGGCAAACCAGACTATATGGGGCTAACATTCATCTCACGTGCCCATCGGTGCTGGAAAAAAATGCAATAAAAAAGTTTATCGTGGAGACAAAAATATTAGTTTGAAATAAATATTAAAAGTTTGGTCTGAAATTGATAAAATGTAAGAATGAAAATAACTTTGAAGAATATTGCAAAAACTTTACTGGTGACGTGATTTTGGAAACTGACTCAATAATATTATATACGATCCAATTTTCAGAGGAAGGGTCTTTTAGAAAATACAAACATATTTATTCTGTGGTCAACATTGATAATGATAACATTTTACTATTTTATTATTTAAATTTAAAAATGACCCGAGATCTACGGATTAGTACGCCAATGATCTTACCACTGAGCTATCTCAGAATCGTCCCGTACTCTGGACTATTCTTCACTCATCTCTTAAGGCAAAGTCTGTAATGGACGTGTGAATATTATTATTATTATTATTATTATTATTATTATTATTATTATTATTATTATTAGCACCACGTCTTACTACCCGTTCGGGTTATACGCACTTACGCTAATGTGCAATGGTAGGGTGATTGTGAGATGAAATGGAGGACCTACAGTTTAACGTGGAATCCGAACCACGGTGGAGGCCTGGCATTCCTCACATTCACAAGTTGTGATTAATACACGTCTTGTCAGAGGTGAAGGAAGGATTTGGCAATCAGATAAATCTGTGCCGGGACCGAAGATTGAGCCCCGGGCCCCCAGCACAGAAGTCTGACATCTTACCCCTAGACCACCAGGTCACCCGACGTGTGAATATCATCCGCTACTAAGAGCTACTATCGATATCACAGCCACTGGCGACTCTGTTGTAGCTTTATGTAAACGAGTACGGTATAAGAAATATTAGAGATTCGTAAGAATCTCAAAGGAGTGTCTTTAATACAATTAATATTAAAACCTTGAATTGATATAACGCCTATGTCTATGTTATCATACCCATTTCGGTGGCGTAGTTAGCTAACGCGCTAGTTTCGTGTTGAAATATACTGCCAAGGACGAGGAGATCGAGGTTCAAATATCTCTCGGGTGAAATGGGGGTGGTATTTCCTAAATGGTTTTCCACTCTCCTTCCACGCAAATGCGGGTTAACTTACTCTATATTCAACCTATCCAATTCCTAATCCATTAGCGTAATTAGTACTTAAGCGTATAACCTGAACGTGCAGTAAGACACGCTGCTAAGTATTATTATTATTATTATAATTATTATTATTATTATGTTTATCATGTCTATGACGCCATAAACATGATAAACAAAATATCATTCGTCAGTTGCACAAAACCCTAGCTTTTTTTTTAAGTTCAATTTAAAATATTCTCACTTTAACTTAAATTGTTCATTTATAAATATTCGAGGATTCTAATTTGGATTCGAGATTTGAAAGAAAGTTTAGTATTTGAGCTTGTGATTCAAGAAATATAGGATTCGACCCATCTCTCTACAAACATTCACAATATGTCACAGTTAAACACATTCTCTTTATCTAATATATGTAGCCTGTATGTTAATGTAAGTATTAGAAGACTATTAAATCTTAGAATTCACCAGTAGATCCTAACACTACCAGTATTGGGTGGTGAAATTCCGAAATATCTTATACATTGTTTATATTTTGAGCTGTTACCAGGTCTCAATGGTATATCCTAGCATTTACCGATTGTATAGGTAAAAATAATTATAAGTATTATTTTAATTAATTAAATGAATTATTTTAGTTAACTACTTTTGTTTTACCGTCAAGAATTTTAATTCCAATAGGCTAGGTTATGTAGCTCAGGTTAGGCTAGACTAAGATAGGTTAGGTTAGGTTAGGTTAGGCTAGGCTAGGATAGGCTAAGATGGGTTAGGTTATATGTTTACCGTTGAAATCTTGTCAAAGCTAGAAAAAGGAGTTTCCTCCCCCCCAATTTTATTCTGCAGGTTTAACATGTTTTTGAGCCACACTCTTTGTTCATGTGCTGCAGTGGTTCAGAATTATTAACCTAATTCAACCTAACCCTTAGAAATTAAAATGCTTGGCCGTAAGACAAAAATAACTAACTAAAATAATACATTTAATTAATTAAATAATATTTATGATTACTTTTACTCAAACACGAGAATTGGTAAAAGTTAAAAATGTAAAGATTGTATAAGATATTTCGGCTTTTTACCATCCTAGATTGGTATTGCTAGGATTTACTGGTATCTTCTAAGATTTACAAGTCTTCGAACTTTTACAGGAACATATATACAACGCTCTGAATACGACTTGTTTCCCGATGTATCCCCACAGTGTTCATACGAAGAGATGCAGGATAGCCTCCGTAGCTGATCATGTTCCACAAGATCAGTCCTCCTTCATCACTCGTGTACATGTCATGTCGGGATCTGCAGGACGATCAACTGACGGTCATCAGGAGCGAGAGAAGATGAAAAGGGATAGAGCAATGATCCATCACAAACGTCCGTCCCCCCTAGCTTACATTCCCTCCGAGATGAGATGAAAGCATCTCTTCCTTGATTTATTGATACGGCCTGTACACTCCATTTGTCCCTAAAAGGACTCTAGCCTAGTTCTCATTTAGTAAAGTTCAGGTTAGATTCTACTATGATGTCAAAATAAACTTCAAGTTAACACTAGCTAATTGCATGATTCATTTCTGTTTATTACCAGGCATATCAAAATAAATCAGGATAATAAACTCAAGAAAATTATGCACCTAGAAAGTAAGATTCCACTTTGTCATGATTACTTCAGCAGATGCGCCTCAGTTTTCTAGAAACGAGTCGAGTTAAGCTTTTCTTGAATTCGAATGTTAATTAATCTAAAAGTAAACAATTTTTAATACAAACCAGATTCTTAGAAAACATGAAGGTATAAGTGGCTAACACAACGGTAGAATGGGACATGCGTTCGTGGGATTTGCGTCCACGGTAAGTTTTGCCTTGAATGGACCATTCTGTACGATGATAAGCCATCCCTAGCCTCACCTCAACATACTTGGGTGGTGGCAGGGATAAGGCAACACACATTGGGCACATCAGTTGAATGTTCTTATCTTCCTTACACTCTCTCATGAGGCCAAGCTCTTGAAGTATCCGCCATAAGCTCTTATGTCAAATTCTAGAGTTGAGGTTAGGTTAGTTAGTTTAGGTTTTCTTAGGCTAGGTTAGATTAATGCGAAATAAATAATCGAGATGAGGAATATTGAAATTGAATGCACTGTCACGATCCAATTTCAGGTTCCAGATCAAAATAACTTTCCAAAATATAGTCCGTATTGAAACGTGCTTAGTTTAACACATTTTAATGTGGTGGAAGCATATCCCACGACGTTATTTTTGGTTGCCGCAAATCCCACTGATCCCAAATCCCACCGATAACAAGGACTAAGACCGCAAGCCCCACGTAGCCAACACAAACAGATTGCAATAATTTAGTTCACATATGACATTATTTTATTATAATAGGACATTATTAATATTGTTAATAATTGTTAATATTAAGCAGTAAAATGTTTTTTCTATAATTTTTGGGGTCATGTCAATAGTAAGCATGGTTATAGATATGAAAAGAAACAAACTCAAAATTTACAACAACAACTTTTTAATTTTTTCTAATATGGAATCAATTTTGTTTTCAAATTAATGAATCTCAAATATCCTTAAAGATTCGCGTATTCGAGGATTTGAAAGGATTATCTTTGATTTTAACATTTAATTTGATTATAAAATTATATTTTAAATAGGTTTTAAAAACTGGAAGTGCATATAATAACGATGTTTTATTTATAAAGTGACGTTGAATTATCACATTCCAGTCTTTAATAAAATGGAACTTTACTGAGATTAGAATTTTTTTTACCACGCATAGTTCTCGATAATTTTCTAAAATAAATTTATTTAAATTTAAGTTTGAAAAAAATGGGTGAATTATATCAAAGAGTGACAATATTTTCCCTTTATGTAGAAAAGACATCAACAATATTTTCATTAAATGTAGGCTATCTCAAAAAAATAATTATCATTTCACAGTTTTTTACTTAATAGTTTTCCGTAGTTTCTCCACGAAAACGTCGGTACATTTCTTTTAAACTCTACTTAAATATTTATTACCCAATTTGTTTAAGCATGTGAATAACTTAAATGATGGGGTGCACAAAAGGAAGTTACATGCTATAAAATTGACAGCACACAATTATTTGTGACATGTCTAAACTTATCATAGGAATAATTATATATTTATTTGTGAATTGCCGCTTTAGAGAAAGTGTTGAGTGAATGAGTGCCACAGAGCAATGTTCACAACCTTCCTGACTGTACGCCCGGTGATTGAATGAGTGCCACAGAGCCATGTTAACAACCTCCTGACTGTACGCCCGGTGATTGAATGAGTGGTAGCAAATTGCGCGAGGACTGAATTAAACCCCGGAGACAAGTTTACTATAACTAAGGCAGGGCGAGGGTACGCAAGGCATGCCGGGAAATAAATGGGTGTCGCGTGTTTTAACCGTTCCTCTCGTCTTGTGTCAACATCCCACAAACCAGCGTTAGAAATGTTACATTTGGGAGTGTTATGTAAACATAACCACAGGCCGACATTAGAAATATCATCTTAGAAAACACTATGGGGTACTATGTAAACATAACCACAGATCGACATTAGAAATATCATCTTAGAAAACATTAGGGTTACTATGTAAACATAACCACAGATCGACATTAGAAATATTATCTTAGAAAACATTAGAAGTAGTATGTAAACATAACCACAGACCAACATTAGAAATATCATCTTAGAAAACATTAGGGTTACTATGTAAACATAACCACAGACCAACATTAGAAATATTATCTTAGAAAACATTAGGAGTAGTATGTAAACATAACCACAGACCAACATTAGAAATATTATCTTATAAAACATTAGGATTGTGATGTAAACATAACCATAGACCGATATTAGAAATATCATCTTAGAAAACACTAGGGGTACTATGTAAACATAACCACAGACCAACATTATAAATATTATATTAGAAAACATTAGGAATGTTATATAAACCACATATGGGACCAGTATTATAAATGTCACCCTTGAAAATAATTTAAGTACTATGGAAAACTACGAGAGGAAATTTAGGTTAGTATGTTTTTAAATATTGAGATATTGATAAGTTTTCAAATAAACAATAAATAATAACGTTTGTTAAATTGTTTCTATCCACCTTACAGGAAATAGATTATTAGCCTTATAATGAAGTCCAAATCACTCATAGCTAGCTTACTTACTCTTTCAACCTAGCCGGTATTCAAACCGTAGTCTTTCAGAGGTTATCTAACGTTGACTACAGTCTAATTTTCATACAAAGAGCCTTATCTGACAGATAGAAAGGTTACAAGATTTACTTTAATAATTTACTATATCAAGTAATGTGATTTACAGCTGTCACTCTTGATGGACATTACCGATACCTATAAAGTAACACCAAACGGCCCCATGGTACAGTGGTCAGTACACCTGGTTACGAAGCCAGGGGTTCCGTATTAGGTTCCCAGCTAGTGCCATACGATCACCAAGTTCTGGTTGGTTAGTTTCCACTTGTTCTACAGCCTCATATACCCACTATCACCATCACCTCATCTCATCAGGAAATGGGAAGAGCCTCCACGGAAAGGATGTCCGATTAGTACATTCGGACGTCCCCTGGACAACGGTACATTAGTACTGGTTAATATTTCCACTACTGGGCTACAAGCGATGCAGTCCAGATATATGTGTACCAGTATTCGTTGAAATGTCTCTTAAAGAAGTAATATCAAATATCCAACTGTTTTTTATTTGATTTTTACGATTGCTATAAAAAGAAAACTGCAAATATTTTTACGATTGAAAAACACAGAAAGAAGAGAGAGTGTAATGTTTTCCCTCACACATTTATTTCATAAAATATTATTCAATATAATTTCTAAGACAATATTATATTTCTGTAGTATTTATATCCAAAGAAGGATTCTGTTAGGAATAAATTTTTGTTGTTGTTGTCAACATTAATAATAGTATTTTCCATATTAATGAACATAGGTAGTTTGAAATCACTTGAATTTCCATATGCAAATATGAAAACTATTTTATTTTGGTTGTCTTTTGTAGCTGTCAAAACAGTTTTCTTCCCATCTAGATAAGAGTGTAGTAAGATTTTACCACAATCCAAATTTATATACTTTAATAATATTAATAATAAAAATTAAATTCATTTTAGATAACAGGATAGAAAAAATGTATATATACCGATGAGACGAGGGGCTGATGATATGAAACCAGTGGAAACATTTAACCATAACAAACCAAACCCTGGTGATCATTGGGGTAAAGTGCTCGCCTCAGAACACGATGTTCATGGGTTCAAACCTAGATGAGGTCGACAGATTTTTCTTGAGCGATAAAAATCCGTAACACAACTTCCTTCGGAGGGGAAATAAATCCGTAGATCCCATATCGATTGGGGCATGTAAAAGAAACCTTGAAAGTATGTGAAAATACCTCTCCCGGCAAAATTGGTAGAACCTTTCGCTCTCGCTCAGAGAATTTCTCTTGTACTGATACAGTCAGTCGTTTCAGAAAGTGCATGTTAAATATCTCGAATAAAAAAAAAGAAATTATGCTACTTCTACTATGACTAATATTTTAAAGATGAATACATTCTGAACGGGTGTTTAGACACTGAGTACGAATTAAATAAGTTGAGCTACTTTAGACACTTTTCTGTAAAGAACCTGGGTAATTTGTCACGTAATTTGAGTCCACTAAACCCTGACTCAACGGAACGACCTTGTCTAATAAATGGAGAAATTAACTTAATACACAGACAAAAATGCCGTTTAATAAAGTTTATTTGTCTAGAGATCCATTTTGGGAGAGCACCAACAAAGGAGGGTGAGCTATTTGGGGAACTCATCTCTTCACATATGAAATGTAGCCCTCTTTAATAGACCCTCCCCAGGTTGAGTCAACACATTCTATACCTACCTGCCCTCACTCAAAGTAGAGGGACGGTCAATATTTGTACGGAGACACGGATATATTCATTCAATAACAGCGTGGACACTGATTTCTATAGTACTGTACACTAGCAAACAGGGTGAGTCACAAACCGAACATCACGAGACTATCGCTTTTACTCGGAGAGCTAAAACACAGTCAGTATTATAAAAGTGGCATTTAAGCTGAAATAAAGTTTAATAGAGAACATCCCATCTACTGTTCAATTACAGCCATCTTTCAGTAGGTAGAACATTCGAACTACACCACAAACACAGCCACGTTTCAGAAAATGAAATAATCTTTTTACAGCAAAATCCTGCCGTATTTTAGTAAGCAGAGCAATATTTATACAACTATAATACAGCCATGTTACAGTAAGCAGAACACTCCATGTACAGCTATAATAAAGTCATGTTTCAGTAAGAAGAACACTCCATGTACAGCTATAATAAAGCCATGTTTCAGTAAGAAGAACACTCCATCTGCACAACTTGTGAATGTGAGGAATGCCAGGCCTCCACCGTGGTTAGGATTCCACGTTAAACTGTATGTCCTCCATTTCGTCTCACAATCACCCTACCATTACACATTAGTGTAAGTGCGTATAACCCGATACGGGTAGTAAGACGCGGTGCTAATAATAATAATAATAATAATAATAATAATAATAATAATAATAATAATAATAATAATAATAACACTCCATCTACAACTATAATATAGCCATGTTACAGTAAGCAGAACACTCCATGTACAGCTATAATAAAGCCATGTTACAGTAAGCAGAACACTCCATCCACATATATAATACAGCCATGTTTTAGTAATCAGAACAGTCCGAATACAGCTATAATAAAGCCATGTATCAGTAAGAAGAACACTCAATATACAACTATAATACAGCCATATTTCAGAAAGAAGAACACTCCCTCTACAGCTATAATAAATTCATGTTTCAGTAAGCAAATCACTCCCTCTACAGCTATACTAAGGCCATGTTTCAGTAAGCAAAACACTCCCTCTACAGCTATAATAAAGCCATGTTTCATTAAGCAGAACACTCCATGTACAGCTATAATACAGCCATGTTTCAATAAGAAGAACACTCCAGCTACAGCTATAATAAATCCATGTTTCAGTAAGAAGAACACTCCATCTACAGCTATAATAAAGCCATGTTTCAGTAAGCAGAACACCCCATCTACAGTTATAATAAAGCCATGTTTCAGTAAGCACAACAGTCCAACTACATCTATAATAGAGCCATGTTTCTGTAGGAAGAACACAACTTCTACAGCTATAATACAGCCATGCTTACAGTCCATATACAGCTGTTAGCAGAACTTCCTCCACTTGTTGGAAAGGCTTGCATTGCTAGTCTGACTGTATCTTGGAGGTGACTAGTTAGCTGTTGAATCCCCTCTAGGATCATAGAGCACACACCTGCTTCAAAGAGAAGGGAGGGCTAGTATTTGTATTGGGTTAGATATTACTCCCCTTCGACCGTTCTAATACAAGACTGTCTCCACTTGTCAGCAGTGAGATGGTGTTAGACCTTTCAACACTCCCCCTCGACCGTTCTGATACAAGACTGTCTCCACTTGTCAGCAGTGAGATGGTGTTCAATCTTTCAACACTTCTTGAGCTAGTTATATCCAGTCCACCTCATTACACCCGATATCAATATTGAGCTAGTTCTATCCAGTCCACCTCATTACACCCTATATCAATATTGAGCTAGTTATATCCAGTCCAACTCATTACACCCTATATCAATATTGAGCTAGTTATAACCAGTCACCCGCCTCGGTGGCGTAGTTGGCTAACGCGCCAGTCGTGTTGAGTCAGACCACCGAGGACGGGGAGATCGAGGTTCGAATCTCGGTCGAGTGAACTGGGGGGGGGGGGTTTCCTAAATGGTTTTCCACTCTCCCTCCACGCAAATGCGGGTTCACTTCCCCTATATTCAACCTCCCCAATTCCTAATCCATTAGTGTAATTAGTACTTAAGCGTATAACCCGAACGGGTAATAAGACGCGGTGCTAAAAATTAAATTAAAATTAAATTATAACCAGTCCAACTCATTACACCCTATATCAATATTGAGCTAGTTATATCCAGTCCACCTCATTACACCCTATATCAATATTGAGCTAGTTCTATCCAGTACACCTCATTACACCCTATATCAATATTGAGCTAGTTATATCCAGTCCACCTCATTACAACCTATCCCTAGCTTAAGCAAGTTCTATCCAGTCCACCTCATCACACCCTATCTCTTTCAGGTCCATTCTAATTTTATTCTCCATCTGCGTCTAGGTCTTCTCATTGGTTAATACCTTGAACGCAGTTCTAGTTTATTCCATTTGCGCTGCATGTCCTGTCCACCATACTCTGCGATATTTGTTTACCCTGACACTCTACACTGGTGATGGTGAACAGGGTATTTAACTCATCATTATATCCACTCTCTACTATATTCATTCCTTTATTGACCTGTATCAAAGGCATGAAAAAACCTAGTAAAATTAATTTTTGGATATTCAGAGTTTTACATTTCTTTACAACTGATGGAAATTATTAACAATTTACTAAATGAGTAATAGCATACATCAACAGACTGCATTATTTTACCAATTTCCACCATAGTATCGCTACTGATAGTTAAAATTGTTCTTAAATATTTGAATTCATTAACCATACCAAATGATATGTTGTTCGCAGTTATCTCTATATGGTCGTTCTCAAACTTAATTCTCTGTGTGATAATGTGCTTAGTCTTTTCGGCACTCACTTAGAAACTTATTATAGGTACTAATATTATTATAAACTAATACAATGTGTACATTTCTTGCAACAGCTTCCCTACTATTACCTAACAAAGCTAAATCACCCGCGTATCCTAATAGCATTATCTAAGGCCGGATTAAAAAGTAATAGGGAAATTGAACCTTAAAAGGAACAGGAGATACGACTGATATAAGTTACTGAAATATTGTTCATAGAGTTGAAATCTTACTTTAAAGACTTACAAGAATCAATAATACATATTCATATTCAGGGCTTTAGGTAGATTGATTTGGTTTAACTCGTATTCATTTTTTTTTAAATATTGAACGCAGCAAATGGCCTCTGTCTATTTGTATGCACTCTTCTTGGTGTTGGTAGTATTACGGGCAGGTCAGTGACCGTGACCTAACTAAGTTATGACCGTGACCCAACTAAATTATGACCGTGGCCCAACTAAGCTATGACCCTAGCCCAACTAAGTTATGACCGTAGCCCAACTAAGCCATGACCGTAGCCCAACTAAGTTATGACCGTAGCCCAACTAAGTTATGACCGTGGCCCAACTAAGCTATGACCCTAGCCCAACTAAGCTATGACCCTAGCCCAACTAAGCTATGACCGTAGCCCAACTAAGTTATGGCCGTGGCCCAACTAAGTTATGACCGTAGCCCAACTAAGCCATGACCGTAGCCCAACTAAGATATTACCGTAGCCCAACCAAGCCATGACAGTAGCCCAGCCAAGCTATGACCGTAGCCCAACTAAATTATGACCGTAGCCCAACTATGCCCGTAGCCCAACTAAGCTATGACCCTAGCCCATCTAAGTTATGACCGTAGCCCAACTAAGCTATGACCGTAGCCCAACTAAGCCATGACCGTAGCCCAACTAAGATATTACCGTAGCCCAACCAAGCCATGACCGTAGCCCAGCCAAGTTATGATATGACCGTAGCCAACTAAGCCATGACCGTAGCCCAACTAAGATATTACCATAGCCCAACTAAGCTATGACCGTGGCCCAACTAAACCATAACCTTAGCCCAACTAAACCAAGACCGTAGCCCAACTAAGCCATGACCGTAGCCCAACTAAGATATTACCGTGGCCCAACTAAGATATTACCGTAGCCCAACTAAGCCATGACCGTAGCCCCACTAAGCCATAACCGTAGCCCAGCCAAGCTATGACCGTAGCCCAACTAAGCCATGATCGTAGCCCAACTAAGATATTACCATAGCCCAACTAAGCTATGACCGTGGCCCAACTAAACCATAACCTTAGCCCAACTAAGCCATGACCGTAGCCCAGCCAAGCTATGACCGTAGCCAACTAAGCCATGATCGTAGCCCAACTAAGATATTACCGTAGCCCAACTAAGATATTACCGTAGCCAACTAAGATATTACCGTAGCCAACTAAGCCATGACCGTAGCCCAACTAAGATATTACCGTAGCCAACTAAGATATTACCGTAGCTCAACTAAGCCATGACCGTAGCCCCATTAAGCCATGACCGTAGCCCAGCCAAGCTATGACCGTAGCCCTACTAAGATATTACCGTAGCCAACTAAGATATTACCGTGGCCCAACTAAGATATTACCGTAGCCCAACTAAACCACGACGCTTTTGGGACAAGGGGTCCATAGCTCAACTGTAATGCGCCAGATAGTTCTGGAGAAAGACGTGTTTCCAGTTTTGAAGATGCCATGGCACCTTATATCTGGTATCTTATTTTCTTTTCTTACTAAACAAGCAGTTTATAAATCCTGCTTACCCAAACAAATTGCTATTTCTTGAAATCTTCAAACGTCATCTAAACGGAAAACTCTAAAGTGAGCTGGCACGAACTTTTTTACCGTTCTTCCCAACGGCAATGCCAATCTATTTGTAAGGATGTGATCGTTAAAAAATCTCAACTCTAGAAACAATCAGTGGAGTGAAATTGTGAAACATCAGCTGAATAAATCAGCCAGAACTTGAAATGATAAGATCGCCAACTGGTCAGAATGCTGTCACGAGCCACAGAGTAGAAACAAAGGTGAACCAGAGTCTACCCTATTAACCATATAAAGAGATCTTCTAATGGTAGCACTGGTTAGTGACTGACAAACATTTGCTTACAGCTGTAATAGTATTGGTTAAAACTTTATATGTGTCATATTCCCCCGTAAAGATAAAATATTTGCATTGCATAACCAAAACAAGACATTAATGTGTGTTGATTCTTATAGGTTCCGTCAGATGCCAATCAACTCTGTGTTACAGTCGTCTAGAAATAGTAAATTTACACGAACAATATTGCACGTGGATCATTTCTGATTAAACATTAATGGAGATAAAGAGTTAATAGAAGTTCCTAATACTGAACATTGTTGATATATAAAATTATATTTGAATACTAGTTCAGCCGACAGACGTCGTTCTGTCAAAAGCTATAGGACTGTGGCAGTCCCACAAACTTATCTTTTATGGTCAAGTTCTGGTGTCGCTTATAAAGAGTACATGTCGTGATAACATCTTTAGTTTTCAGTAATGGTCTCCAGAACAGATAAGTTTGTGATACTATACAGTCACGAATGTGTAGTTTAAACAAAAAAATATAATATAAACGTATTTCAGAATGATCACTTTATTTATTGACTATCAAATAATTACCGTGATATCAACAATAATTTGCATAATGTTAATATACTTTTCTATGTATTTTTAATGTCATAATCCTAAATAACAATTACTTACAAAATTCAGTTTTCTATTTCGTACACTGCAATTTTTTAGTAATATTGTGTTAAATGATATTTTCATTGTAATGCTTAGTGATACACGATATTTTTTTGTTTGATTACCTGGCGCGTAAACAAACAAAGCTGATGGTTTTCCAACACGGGAACAGGCAAAATACAATTGACCATGCGAGAAACAGCTAACCTATCCAAGGTATTCTCATTTAACTAAAACTATGGGTCAGGGATGATTATGGTAAACTTGTGATAAAATGAACCCTCATTTGCGTGAAGGAAGCTCGGGAAACTATTTAGGAAAGACTAGCCTATCTTTACCTGGTTGGGACTCGAACCTACACCTGCCCATTGATTGACGTTTAATCCGTGTGGTTACCGAGACGGGTAAACTCCAAACAGACTCGAATGCCTGTAGCGGGGAGGTCAAGATTAGAATCTCAGTTGAGTAAGTGCTGATGTTTTTATTTCACAATACTTCTCCATTCCAATGCGGTTGCACTTATTCTAAAAAAACTCTGTAATAATTTTTGCATGGATAAAGAAATTAAATAGCCTTCAAGATAAAACTTGAAACTAAAAAATATAAAATATAATTTAAGGGTGGATAAAGGGAAGCACGAAATAAGGCCACTAAATTTTTCAGTTTTCTAACAAAAACATTTTTTATAGAAAAATGTTTTAATACAAAAACCCTTTTTTTGGAAAAAATAAATAAAAGATTCCTTGAGTTTATACTTTTGGTTTAGTTGTATAAACAGAGTTATCTAATTTATTTTTTAATATTTGTCATGACCATTCTGTAACTTAACCAGAATCTTTTCTTTTAATTTAAAGAGTTTCTCAATAAATGTCCTTGAAAAATATTCAAGAACTGTTAAGACCACCATGTGTAGCAAAGTAACAAAAAGTTTCTACTGGAGTCATATTTGATTTACTTTGCAAACAAAAAAAAAAAGAGAAAGTTTTTTTGCTATAAGCAATTTTTTTTTAAAAAAGATTGAAAATAACTCGTGTTCTCTTCCAAGCCACCTTAAGAGGTCCGTTTGAAGTCTACGGCGATGATAACTGTGTTTCACAGGAGGTGGTGCCTGTACGCAGTGGTTTGGTGGAGATACCATCTATCTATCCATCCACTGGCGACCTTTTGGGTGTCGTGATCTGCTCGGTGTGGTCCGGTTTCACGAAATATTGTCTTGATCTGGAGGCCATATTTGGTTGGTTTCAACAAACTCTTGTCATTTAATCTAGATAATAGCTGAATAAAATATCCAACAACATTTAGATTTGATGAATATAGTCGGATCATCATGGTAAAATCTTTGGTTTAGAGTTCAAACCAAGATTAATTTTTTACGGCTCCGATAACTTTGTATCGTATTGTCAGGCGCTGCAGTTGGTGAGCTGGTGGACATAGTCCTCCTTAACCTCTTCTTACTAGGACAAATTAGCCTATTCTCTCACTCTACAGAGTAGGTCTAATAGGACAAGTTAGCCTATTCTCTCACTCTACATAGTAGGTCTACTAGGACAAATTAGCCTATTCTCTCACTCTCCAGAGTAGGTCTACTAGGACAGGTTAGCCTATTCTCTCACTCTCCAGAGTAGGTCTACTAGGACAGGTTAGCCTATTCTCTCGCTCTCCAGAGTAGGTCTACTAGGGCAGGTTAGCCTATTATCTCACTCTCCAGAGTAGGTCTACTAGGACAAACTAGCCTATCCTCACTCTACAGAGTAGGTCTACTAGGACAAGTTAGCCTATTCTATCACTACAGAGTAGGTCTACTAGGACAAATTAGCCTATTCTCTCACTCTACAGAGTAGGTCTACTAGGACAAGTTAGCCTATTCTCTCACTCTAAATAATAGGTTTATTAGGCCAAGTTATCCTATCCTTTCACTCTACAGAGTAGGTCTACTAGGACAAGTTAGCCTATTTTCTAGCTCTACAGAGTAGGTCTATTAGGCCAAGTTAGCCTATTTTCTAGCTCTACAGAGTAGGTCTATTAGGCCAAGTTTTCCTATCCTCTCACTCTCCAGAGTAGGTCTACTTGGACAAGTTAGCCTATTCTCTCACTCTACAGAATAGGTCTACTAGGACAAGTTAGCCTATCCTCTCACTCTTCAGAGTAGGTCTACTAGGACAAGTTAGCCTATTCTATCACTCTCCAGAGTAGGTCCACTAGGACAAGTTAGCCTACTGTCTCCTGCATAGTAATAACAAATGAAACCAGCCCCACATGAGTGAGTATATGAACAAACGCATCTATCTCGTCTTGTCTGGTTTTACAGTGGTGGGGAGGTCATGTAATGTAAACTTACCATTGCTTGTGTGACACAGAATGTGGTATCAGTGTGACAGCGCTCCTGCAAACAATGAGACACAAGTGTGACGACTACTGAATGAAGTCACCTCTAAGTTCTGACGACCCACCGTAGTCGCCCGAGAGGACATTGTGGCACGAATCCACAGTTGACGTCATCATGCTTCACCGCATGCCGTTGCCGTTCGGAGTGGATAACCATGCGAGGATCAACCTCTGAACACCTACTATGAACAAATTTGTACGTTTGATGTACATTTCAGGCACATTACTTCTTTATAACGCTGATGTCTTTTTTCTCAAAAGGTATGGGAAGAACAGATTTTTTTTGGCAAAGAGAGTTTTCGACTTATATTTACACACCTAATCATGTGGTAATGCCCGTATCCGCGAATTACTACTCACTCTGTATATATTTATCACCGCGTCTTACTATACATTCGAGTTATACGATTATTTACTAGTTACGCTAATGAGGAAGGTGATATTTAAAGGAAATGTACCCACATTTGCGTGTAAAACAAAGTGGGAGACTATTCAGGAAAAAATCTCAGTACACCCGACTGGGATCGAACCATGATATATCGTCGTTGGCAGTCTAGTTTATTGCGAGAGTAGCGCCTTAGTACATGTGGTCAGCGAACCGAGTAAAGTCTGTGTGTATATTATTGATATTTACACATTTCAGCGTTTAATTAGCAAAGTAATATATTATTAATAATTAAAAAAATACGTTATTTCTATTTTGAATCCTTTGACCTTTCCGTTTTATTTTGTGTAGGAGCTTGTATTTATTTCTTGATGGTGTGTTAGTTGGTTTAAACACTCGCCAGAGTGCACTGGTAGCAACCAGAGGCCGCCGCCTCACCTTCTCTGAGGTAGAAAGAAGCTGGAAGGAGTGTTGGAGGGTTGGAGGGGGGGTACTGTCATCGCCAGAAAATGTGGCAGAGGAGCGTTACAGACGTGAGCAGGGTTTAATATGAAGATAAAAAGAACTCGAGTGCCTGCCTACCTTAGCGAGGAGAGAAAATTTGGTTTTACCAAGCCTCAATCATGTAGCATTACATATACCTCGTACCTTCTTTACTAAACCAACCCCCTTACATTCCACCCATCCGCCCCATTTACTTCAGAAAACTCAACTTTTTTTTTTACAGTCCT